>JABUQX010038275.1:30000-51164 GCA_015478945.1 Trachelipus rathkii
ATTAATATATATATATATTATATATATAATATATATATAATATATTGAATATTATATATATATAATCTTATATATATATTATATATATATATATATATACTACGTTATATATATATATATAATATATATTATATATAATTATATTATAATATAATATATATATATATTATAGTATATACTATATATATATATATATATATTTATATATATTTATGATTATAATTATATTATATATTAATATTATTATAATATATATATTTTATATATATATATATTTATCTATAGTATATATATATGATGTACTTATATTATATATTTTAATTCTTGAAAAGTAGTTCATGTATTAAGTATATAGCTATAGAAATACCGTGCTATCGGATTAATCTGTTATTCATATCGTTTGTATTTATGAGAAAAATTAAGAATTCGGTTAAAACAATATCCCTCACTGAAATAATTCTCAGGGAAAGCAAGCACAACATTGCGATTTAATTTTTTGTTTATTATCCTGTTTACAAAAGGGCCCTTTTTCTTCTAGAAATGCAAACAATCTTTTTATTCCACTACCTTTAAGCTCTTTCTGATATTTTGCTATTTTAAAGTGTTCCAACTCCAACTTTGCATTCGTACATCTCCCTTCTCTTGCACTTTGTCGGTAATACTGCCGTCTTAATTTCTGCTAAGCTAATGTCTGCTCAATGTTTCCTTACTGATTTACTGTAGGTGATTCCAGAGTATTCTTCCTCGCCATCCTTTCGCAATTAAAATGTCTATTTTCTGCACAATGTGGGAGTAACATTAAGAAAGGTGAAGTGTGGCTGAAGTTACTGAAGTGGTCCAAAACTTGTGCTTTGAGCTTTGACCCTGCCTTGTTGACCTGTTTCCGGCACTGCCAAAAAGCAGTCATCATATTGCCACTTGCCTAGAACGAGTGCATTCAATCCAGAATTGTGCTGACGAAGACGGTACAACCATCATACAACTCCAACTATCGTCGATCGCTGTAACCTTGGTCTCCTAAAGTTTATAGGGAACTCTATCTTACAAGATCCATTTGAAGTTCTTAAATCTTTCTAATCTTATCTCTGTTGTACTTAGCTTATGTACAGGACCCTTTACTAGCTGTTATTCGTTCTTTCCTCCCATATTGTTCCTCTGCTCTTCCTTGATTTCGGTGATTCTCTTTTCCTGTCACCAGACGTATTCGAAAGCTTCGATAAACTCCTGCACAAAGTTTTAATTCTAAATTCCAAACTATCTGTGTTTATCCTTCTCCTTGACACGTTTCATCGTTCTATGCGACGAATAATCTGTAGATAGCCATCAATTATTATCCTTATAAATCTATTTCACGAGTGATGTTCTTCAAATTGTTCTACTCGCAACTACTTTTCGATTACTGTGTCACCTCTTCACTCTTAAGTATAACTTTACCACTTCATCAACTACTCCTTCCAATTTGAAAAAGATGACTCATTCCTACACAAATAAATATATGATAGGAGGGTGGCATTGAAGCAACAGGTACTCTGATCATTCTACGACCCATAAGTTGGTGTTTAACCAGCGTTTCATCAAATTTTAGCCCTCGCACCCCCAAAAGCCGCAAAGCCAGAAAGCTTAGTACCTTCGACCTCTTATATACCCATATTATATATCATATATATTTATATATATATAATATATATATATATATATATATATATATATATTTATTAATATAAAATAAATTTAAAATAAGTATATATTATATTATATATATAATTATATATATATAGGTATATATATCCTAAATAAAAGATGATTATGGATGCATTAAGTGTATAATTTTTATCTTTATTAAGTCTTACTTGTTATATAAGTAAAACTGTATAACATTGATTATGAATTCATTAATAAAAGCTGTTCTTCGTACAATTATAAATTTTATTTTTTGTTGAAACCCCGCGACTCCCTTGGGGGTCGCGACCCCCGGTTGAGAAACAATGTGTTAAACAATAACATGTTGCTGTTTTTACTTATCAGGAGTTCTCTAGAACTGTGTTCAAAGTATCTAATTTTCAATTTTTGTTTATATTTTATTTGAAATTTATAATTTGCTAAACTACTTATGAAATAGTTATTAATCATTAATCATCCTGAAGTTTAAAGCGAAATATTGTATTGGCTTTAACGCGATCTATTCGAATTGTTCACTTATTTTGTCACTTAAAAGGAGTAAGTAATTTTCACAGTTTTTAATGTTCACTTTCTTGTAAAAAAGAAAATATAACTTAATAATAATAATAATAATTAATAATAATATCAATAATAATCAATAATAATCATATAATAATTAATAATAATAAGAATAATAAATAATAATAGATAATAATATATTTTGTAATCATGAATAATAATAGGAGCTTATAATAAGTATCATAATAATATAATACTAATAAATAGGATAATAATATAATAATAATAATAATATATAATAATATAATCATACATAATAATAATCATAATAATAATAAATGATAATAATAATAATAATAATATTAACTTAATAATAATAATAATATAATATCATAAGAATAATATATATAATATAATAATATAATAATATAAATAATAGAATAATAGTATAATTAATAATAATAATAATAATAATTAACAATAATAATAGATGAATATAATAAAAATAATAATAAAATAAAATAATAACAATAATGAAGTATATATAATAATAATAATTAATTATATAATAATATAATTATAAACTAGATAATAATAATAATAATAAATATTAATAATGAATAATAACTTAAAATAAATAAAAGTAATAAGTAAAATTTATCATATTAAAAATATAATGAATAATAATAATAATAATAATAATAAATAATAATATAATAATAATTAACAATAATAATAATAATAAGAATATAATAAATAAATATAGATAATGTGAATAATAAGTGAATAATAATAATAATAAAATAATAAATAATATAATCAATAATAAATCATAATAATAATGAATAATAATATATAATTGATATATTAATATATATATATAACATAATAATAATAATTACTAAAAATATACTAATAATATACATAATATAAAAATTAATAATAATAAATAATAATAATAATATAATAATAAAATAATAATAATAAATAAATAATTAATAATAATTAATATTAATATAATATGAATAATAATAATAATTATAATAATATAATAATAATAATAATAAATTAATATAATTAATAATAATAATATATTATAATAAATAAAAATAATAGATTAATAATAATAATATAATAAATAATATAATAATTAATAATATAATAATTAATATATTAATAATATATATATAATAATAGATAAATAATCAAATAATAATAATACATAATAATAGCTAATAATAAATATATAAAACAACAACAAACAACCCGACAACATACTATCAGTACATCCCTAATAAATATAATAATAATAATAATATTAATAATAAATACATAATAATAAATCATAATAATAATAATAAATAATATAATAAGTATATCAAATAATAATAATAATAATCAATAATGCTTTGTTAATTGAATATTTTCCATTGAAAGATTTTTAAAGTTCACTTTAACGCCTGATAATTGAAAGTATACTATAGTACCGTATATATATATATAATATATATATATTTATATATATCTATATTATATATATATATATATATATATATTATATATATATATATAATATATATATATATATATATTAAATATATATATGTATATATATATATATATATATTATTATATATATATATATATTATTTATATATATATATATGATATATATAATATATATTATATATAGATACTATTATATTATATATATATTATTATACTATATTATACTATATATACATATATATTTAATATATATATATATATATTATATAATTTTAATATTTTATATATATATTATATATACTATATATAATATATATATAGTATAATATAAATTTAATATATATATATATACTATATGATATATTTATATATATATATATCTAATATATTATATTAGTATATATGATACTGCTATCTAATATATCTATATATATTCATATTATAATATAATATATAAGATATATATATATATATAATTATATATTTATAATTATACTATATTTATATATATTATATATAGTTTATATATATTATTATATATATATATATGTATATATATATATATAATACGTATATTATATATTTTAATATTATATTAAATTGGGATGAATTTCAAGACGTAAACTCTCAGATGCTACGGCTAGGGTTTACTCTAATATTATATATATATATTATTATATATATATATATATATATATTATATATATTTATACTATATATATTTAATATAATTGCACTTATTCGAAAAGACATTATTTTATTATGATCCTAGTAAAGAATGATATTAATAGAATAAATCAGAAATATTCTCGGAGGTCGTGTATGAGTCGTGAACATAATTAATTGCTTAGTGAATGGTTAAAATCATTAGCTTTATCATTAATATACGTTTAACTAAATGTGAGCGACTTGGACATGCGCTGCATTCGTTTATTATCTGACTTAATCTTAAGTTGCCCTTAGAAAGTATTAGCCGCCGTTAATCAGGAATATTATTCTAGTGGAGCAGCTATACAAACTAATATTCTTGGAGGCAAAAAGCGGGTTTAAGAATACACGTTTCAAGCTGTGAGAAACTGCAATTTATTCAGTCAGCAATTTACTAGAATTTAACATAGTTGTATACACAAGAAAACTTCGAATACACAATGTAATAAAATTTCAAAATATTTTTGTTTCTTTATCTTAATCAATTATCTTCGCTGATTTCAAATATATAGTCAGCTTCTCTGTATCATCGACCGTTACATAAATACATCGAAATTCATGATTAGTAATATATATTGTAGTTATTAGTTGATATTGTAATGTTTGCTATCCTTCACTAATCGTTGTATATATTTCATTTTTTTCAGACAGATTGCTAATTGATAAATATATTAGTAACATTTTATCTCTTATTTACTACTAGAGTAAGTAAAAATTCCCCAGATGCATTTTGTTATATGTGTGGTTACTATATTGTTCAAAAGCAAGTATATACAAAAAAGGTAAAGGAAGATGAATTCTAGCGTACCGAGACATACCATCATCTATAGTACCTGTCCCACATGATGACAGTTTATGAGTACCTCAACCACCAGAAAATGTAAGTAAATTTCCTCTCATATTTTCTAACCCTATTACTTTTGATTTACATGAATGTTAAAGTCATTATAACGTACTCATGTTCCTAAAAATGTATGCTATACTAATGTCAATCAAGTCTTTGGTGTCACTGATGTGTGTACTTACTTCCCACCTGATTACAGACGTCTCTGGATAGTAAAAGAATATTGTGGTATTCTTTTTCGTTAATGCACTAATGCCCGCCCTCCATTACCTCAGGGATATGGGGGGGAAAAAGTATTTTTTTTATTTTTTTTTTTTCTTTCCTTCCATATTTTTTACAATTTTATCTCACCGATATTACTTTAATTACATATGATGTTAAATTGTACTGTAACTACTACGTAACTAAAAAATGCTGCATTACTAATGCATCAAGTCTCTTGATGTCGTTTTTGATATTGTACTTTACCTACCGTTTGCAGACAGAGATGCTCGAATATTTCTCTGAATCAACAGATAGGAAGCTACCGAAGAAATGGGAAGAATCTTCATACCAACAACGACTTTGGAGCGTTACTTCAAGTCAAAATGAACTAGATGATTTGACCAGGGATTTAAATCTCACAAAGTCAGGAGCTGAACTGTTAACATCAAGGCTGAAGGAATGAAATCTACTACGGGACGACTGCAGGGCATATGTGTGTACCGGAAACGACATGAGGAGTTTGAAATCTACTATCATGTTAGTGACGAACTGTGCTTTTGTAAAGATGTGAATGGTTTGTTTACTGCTGTTGGACTGAAGCATGATCCTGCAGAATGGCAGCTGTTCATAGACAGCTCAGCACGAAGTCTCAAAGGAGTGTTGCTACACAGTGGAAATCGATATCCATCTTTGCTTCTCTCTTGCACACTCCGTACAGAAGAAAAAAAAACTACGATAATGTAAAAGAACTTCTTGACAAAATACGCTATACTGATTTCCAGTGGGATGTTTGTGGTAACTTCAAGATGCTTGCCTTCTTGCTTGGTTTGCAAGGGGGATACACAAAATATTCATGTTTCCTTTGCCTATGGGATAGCAGAGCTGATGATGAACATTATAAGAAAGTTCAGTGGCCACCACGAGTTGAACTGCAGCAAGGAAAGTTAAATGTTCTCAGACAGCAGTTAGTCAAGTCGAACAAAGTCTTATTACCTCCACTTCATATTAAACTTGGATTGGTAAAACAGTTTGTGAAGATGGAGGAGAAGCATTTCAGGAAATACGTCTTATGTTTCCCAAACTATCTGATGCTAAGATCAAGGGTGGCATATTTGTTGGACCCCAAATAAACACAATGTTGAAGTCGAAGAAACTTGAAAGAGCGATGACGAATGTTGAAAGAGAAGCTTGGTGTGCAATTCATGGTGTATTTCGTAGATTCTTTGGAAATCACGAAGATCCTAACTGCAAACAACTGGTAGCAAAGCTTACCAAAAGCTTCAAAGAACTGTGTTATCGTAAGTCCCTAAAGGTACCTATTTTGTATTCACACCAAGATTTTTCCGCGAAGAAGTAGGGTGACGTCAGCGAGAAGCATGACGAGAAAATTTCATCAAGGACCCTACGCACAATGAAAGAAGTACAGGCGTATGACGTATTGCATGTGGGAGACTATATATGTCGTTCTACTGCGAAAGAGATAAAATCTCACTCTAGAAAATTCTCGATCGTCAAAAGCACTTTACAATTTCAAGAATAGTATTATTCATCAAAGTATTTACAATGTCGAAATGGTCTTCATTTTTTTAATAGTTGATTTTTTTGCCTTATAAATTAATAAAGTTCCTGTGCTAAATTTATTAGTTAATAGTATAATATTAAAATATATACACAACACTAACCGACAAGCAAACATGTGTACAACTGCTATTAGATTTTTCAAAGTATTTGATGTCGTTCCCACAAAATACTTTTACGTAAATTAGAATTGCTTGGCGTTTCGAAAGGCTTCTTATACTGATTTTAGTCGTATTAAGGTGGAACCAGATACACAATATTATATATTATAGTATATATATATTCTATATATTATTAACATATATATATTTATATATATATTATATATATATTAATTAATTTTTATCTACTTTCCTACTTAGTTTCTATTAGTATAAAATACTTTATTTCATCCTTGGTTTCATTAATCAAACGATGTACTAATTAAAACTGTTTTATTTAATTATTGCATATTATATATATACTAACTTATATACATAATTATATATATATATATTAATAAAATTATATATATAGTATATATATAATATTATATATATATTAATATATATATTATATATAATGTATATCTATATATATATATAGTATATATATATTATATATATATTATATATATATATTATTAATATATATTTTTGTAAAAATACATATTTTATTTAATATATATATACATACATATAGATTATATTATAGATATATATCATATATTATATTAATAACATATATATATAATATATCTATATAATATTATATATATCATATACTATATATATATATGATATACTATATAATATATTATACTCGGTAAAAAGAAAATGGTGTGCTTGTTGATTAATAATAGACCTAACACTTTAAATCTTGTTCTCCAGACCATCATTAAATTTGAAATGATTTTCCGTTTGATTGATTTATCATTTCATGAACATTATAAGATTTTGATTATTTAGCAACTGTTGAATGGAGCTGATTCTTATTCCGTTGCTGTAACTTTTAACTTTTTTAAATTGTTAATGGTGTGAAGAACTGATTTTAACTTCATCAAAAAAGAATTTTAAAATCAACTAGAAATCAATATCAAGTTTTAATATAGATTTAGAGATCTATAGGAAACTACTTCTAACAAACATCAATTTATACGTTTTTTTTCTCTAAATAAAACTTATTCACGCATCATCTCAACTAACATGGATCAAACAATTTTAATATATCTCATTATTCTCCATTCACACCTTTCTTCACACAACAGAACTCCCCTACACGCGATCATTCCTCATTTATCAATTCTTCTTCCACCTAAACACGGGGGACCCCTAACACGACATACTGACCAGACTACACCTTACATCGTTATACCCTTATTCTACCACCACAGTTTTATACCCCATCGCCAGAACCCTAGCCCACTCAAGGACTTTATTCCGTTTGCATTTCAACCAAAGATTTAGTTCATCAGCGACCCTTCTAGTCCTTTCCTACTTACACACTGTATCATCCGTTGCCCTTTTCATCCAAATACAGCCTAAATAATTAAAACTCAGATACTTGTTCAGTTGTCACTATCTAACATGATTTATCCATTGGTATGACTCTCTTCCCAACCCCAAACCTTACATTTCATATAGCATTTACTTCAAACCCTTTTACATTACACATCCTGCCAAAACTCTCCTCAAACTTCTTCCGATCTTCGCCACGCCGGAACCAAATCATCAAGCACAATAACAGGGCCACCTCTACTCTCTTCCATATCTCATCAGTTATACTCCTTCCCTGCACCCCTACCTTTAATTCTGTTATCATCTTCATTCTATGCAACATTAAATAGCATTGAAAACAACGCGCACACTCCACTATAAAATTAAACCGCTCACTCTCTGACTCCATTTCATTCTTTCTAATACACGCTTGATTAGCGAATCGCACCTTTGATTTTATTCAGAAGCTACACCAATACCATATATTCACTAAGCATCCTGCAGACACATTAGCCTTCTCTATAAATCATGTGCTACGCATGCTTGCAAGTTCGTTAAAAACCTAAATTACGCCTGTTCTTCTCTCTTCATTTTCTCAATCATTTTCATCAATGTAAAAATTTATCTACACATGCCTCTAAACTTCTAAAGCACTTTGTAATTTCAATTAATCAGGCCCTCAGTCACTCTACTCTTCTTTTTCAATCAAAATATAGGCGTATCACTCAAAAAACTCGATTACACTAATTCCTTTTATAGTAGCTACATTCCTTATCAAAAATTTTACGTCTTAAATAAGGATACCATTCACATTCATCCTCCAATCTACGAAACTTCACTCTTTACAAAGACAAATTTTGTATGAACAACATCCATATCAGTCAATCATATATACCTCCAATCTACATAATTTTACCGTATTCTATCTATGTGCCTGTGCATTTACCCTTTAGACTTGCTCACTCTACCTATTACCTCGCTTCCCACTTAATTGTTCATCCCCAGCATAACTACTTTTTCTAAACACCATTTAAACCCCCCACACCGTTAACTATCACCTTTTTATCATCAAACCAATGTTTGAAGACTTTAGAAGATTCCCTCCGAGCTTCCTCATCACTCACGAAAGCACCATCCTATCCATTTAACTATTATTATAAAGATTCGGTTACTCTCTTTGCTTAAGTTTCGCATATTCTTTTAGAACAACTTCCTCATCCTTGAAGCCCATTTATCTTCCATCTCAAATAATACGAGTAGTAATGGGACCGAATGGTAATGGCATGAAAAATTTTGCAGTCGAAGGTTGCACATGCAACATTTCCAACATTTTTCAATATACTGTTTTTTAGAAACTTATGCAGTTAATTAAGCGATTTCCAAGGAGGAGACCATTTTTTGAGGTTGGAAGATCGTTTCAGAGTCGTGAGCTAACTCAAATACATCTCTACCATTCAATGATTTCTTTTCTTTCTGATCAGGATATGATTTCCAAGATGAGTTTCTTACGATTGTGTTATTCAATTATATCATATCTCTCTACCTCTATCGAACGCTTTAAATCAACGTTCTACATCTCTGGTTTTCTAGATACATTGAATTTCCTGTAAAGAAATGTCAGTGGGATTCCAATGTTTTTTCGGAAAGCTACTAATGTGAGTGGATTCAATACCGTTTTTTCTGGTTTAATGTTAGCGATATACACGAGCTACGATTTAGGAGTTTGCGGTGACAATCCTGACCAAACTTCTATACTCAACTCTGTCCCTGCAAGCCCGCAAGATGGGTCGGAACCTTCAAAAGTAGGGTGTGCGCTAAGGCCGGCGCGGAAACGAGTTAATATATATATATATATTTATATATATATATATATATATTATATTATATATATATTAATTATATATATTTATATATATATATATATATATATACTATATATATATAATTATAGTATATATTCTATTTAACTTCATATCCTTTTGCCCCAAGATTGGGGGGTAAGGTGCTGTACAAGCATCGGAAAGAAAAGCAGTAGCGATGAACATGACAAACGTCGAAAAGAAAGCCCAGCCTACCGCCCCTCTACCGATTAAAATAGTGTAGAGCTCGTCAAGACAGAAAATCACCCTAGACTCATGGCCGCGACGGGCCCTCACATATATATCATATATATAATATATTATATATATATATATATATATATATTAATAATATATATAGATATATTATACTGTGTTCACATCATTTTCTGATATATATAGATGATAATATTATCATAATATAATATATATATAATATATATAATATAATTATATATATATATAATAATAATATATATATAATATATATATATAATATATTATAATATAATTATGTATATTATTATATATATATATACTGATTATAATATAATATAATATATATAATATATTCTACACCCCGTAGTGGGTGTAGGAGTCTCGAAAGATAAAATTTAATTTGTGTGAGCACCAAAATAAAATTTAGAGAAATAATTTAACACATGAACAGGGGTCAGAGTCAGAAGGAAGTAGAAGTAACCGTGCGGGATTTGTGAACATACAATCTGCAATAACCTGTGAGAGTGTCATTTTTATAGTTCACGAATGCATTGAAAAATATTTTCGTGGGTTTCAAACTCCTCTGGGGTGTTTGCTCACTTCAGTGAGGGGGTCTATAAAAACTGAGAAAAAAAGGACTTAACTATGTGATTTAAAGCACTAGATCACGGAGAGTGGGAGAGGTTGAGGTGGGTGGTTTGCTTTACTGTTTTACTGATTTACCGTTTTAGTTCTTTAGTGTCAATGAAATACATGTTAACAAACTTTTACACTTTTTAATATATATTACTATACAACGGCAGAAGCCTATCGTCGCACATTCTTATGTAAACAAAACAAATATTAAAGGTCGGAACATGATGATGTCATTCACGTAAATAACTTCATTTGTTTCAATTAACTTTTATACTTTAATATAATATTTTCATACAAAGAACTTATTCTTATGTTATATCATACAAAAATGAAGATTCAAATGTGACTTGAAGCAATATATCAATAAATCTCAGGGGTGTTTAGTTTGCGTTATTGCTTTACTGCTTTAGGGTCAATAAATTAATATTTTTAAAATACTTTTAAAATTTACTATAATATTCTTATTTCTTATACAAAGAACTTATTTTTAGATTACATTTACACATGTGAGTTTATAATACAAAAGGCTGAGCAAACTATGACCGTTTGAAGACAATATAGATTAAATAGTTTCTACTGAGCTTTTAACTGTTTAGTGCTTCCTGTACTAATTGATTCTTACGTATAGTACTAAGCGTCCAATAAAATTGATATTTTTTATTTTATAAGCATAAAAAGTATGAGAATTTTAGTAAAATCATTAAATGTTTCTTTTTTTAAAAATTTAAAAATAAATAAAATTTAACTTAAAAATAAATAATTTTTTTAAATAAATTAAATTTTTTTTTTAAAAATTAAAATAAAAAACTAAAAAAAAGTTTTAAAATAAATAAGAAATGACGGTCTGCACATGTTAGACCAGAGTCAGTCATATGAACAGCAATGATGTAGTTAGATTTGTTTAGGTTAAGCTAGATAAGTGTGTGAGAAGAGAGAGAGAGAGAGACTGGAGGAGAGAGAGAAAGAGCGACAGAGAGAGAGACGAGAGAGAGAGAGAGAAGAGAGAGGGTGGGGAGAGGAGTGGAGAGAGGGGGAGAAGAGAGAGAGGAGAGGAGGAGAAGAGTAGTTATATTAATAAGCTATATGCTGCCTAGTTAGTATATCTAGCCAAGTTAGGTTTAGTTAGGCTAAGATAGATAAGGTACTGAGAAAGATAGTTAGAAAGAAAGAAAGGTGGAAAGAGTCTTTATAATTAACAGCTGATTGTACATAGGATTGGTAGTATGTGTAGCCAGGTTTTGTTTGGGTTTTTATCTGGTTGTTATAGCTAAATTGCACATGTTATCTGAGAAACAGAATATGTTGCAGAAAGAATGAGAAGATTCGTTCTAATTAAAGCCGAACCACCATATAGCAGGTAATTGGGAATGTATATTAAACAGCAATTTAGAGAATTTGGGTCTATGATTAGCCGGATCTTATCAAATCAAACATATCCATTTATCAATGGGTTTTAAAACACGTATTTAGCTGAGGGGAGTCGGCCTCCCACCTTCAGCTTGAATGTTAAAGTACTTCGAAGATATTTTATTATTTATCCTTTTTTTTCAAGACCCCTCCCGAGGGTTCTTAAACAGCCCGAAGGGGTTTGAAACCCATAAAATTGGCTTCTACGGGATCGTAGTGACCCATGTTACAATCAGTTTCCGGTTTGGGACAGGGCGCAAGGGGCTAGCTGAACCGGTCCGGCAGGGGCCAAGTACGACGCACAGTACCTGAAAGCGGAATTCGGAAGGCGCGCTGGGTTGGGTTGCGTCACAGACATTCCGCATTCGAGAAGTAGGCCTTGACGCAACGCGATGCTCCACCACCTGTTCCAAGCAGAATTGGGACTGACTGCTAGTAAGGGAACACAACACTAACGAGTCCACCTTCTCGATTGAGACACGCACTCCGCTCCGACCCTAAGCATGATTGAAGGGCGCCATTTCAAATAAGGAAGTTATGTTACCGTACCCTGTATATGAAATGACACCTCACATATCATTCTATATATTTATTTCTTGATTCGTCACAGGCTCTGGCTTTGGATCATGCTCCTTCTCTGACACTGACTCCTGTTCATGTCTTATATTATTTTTCTAAATTTTGTTTCGTTTGTCCATGTGTTAATATCTGCTAAATTTGTGTTTTAGTTACTCCCCCAGATAAAATTCATGTTTCCGAAAACCTAAACGACCCAATACGGGTGTAGAAATACTATATATATATGATATATTATATATATAAATATATATATATATAATATATATATATATATATATATACAATACTAATATATTATATATATATAATATATAAATATTATAATATATATATATATATTATATATATATATATATATATATATATATATATATTACTAACATCATCACCTTCTCCCAAAGAACCTGCAGGGTCGGTTGTCACTTTCAGGTCGGGAATGCTGTTGGCTTATTTGCTTTGTTCCAGGTTGTTCAATTAATTGTAACCCTTGACGGAATTTTCCATGAATTAGAGTACGGAGCAGAAGATGAATTTTTGCAAACCGCGGTTTGAGGTTTTTTTGCGGTTCCTAAATTTTTCAATAACGGCGGTTGCCGTTGCAGTTACGTTGTGCAAGAAAAAAAAATAACCCAAGCCTTTTTTTTACTACTACTGACTACTACTGTACTACTACTAATACTACTACTACTACTACTACTACAAACTACTACTACAAACTACTCAAATAATAATAATAATAATAACTAATATAATAATAATAATAATAATAAGTAATAATAATAATATAATAATATAATAATATAATAATGATGATAATAATATTATTATTTATTATTATTATTATCTATTATTATTATTATTATTATTATTATTATTATTATTTATTATTTATTATTATTATTATTATTAATTATGAATATTATTATTATTAATATCATTATATAGGCTCAATATATTATTATTATTATTAATTATTATTATTATTATTATTATTTATTATTATTTTATTATTATTATATTTATATATTAATTATTATTCTTATTATTATTTATTATTATTATTATTTGTATTTTTTTGATTTTTTTGGTTCTGTAATTTTATAAAATTATTACTATTTCATTTTGTAAAGTCTTGGTTTTATGATTAAATCTTGTAATTATTACTATTATTATGATATTATTTATTATATCTTATATTATTACTTATTATTATTATATATTATTATTATTATTTTATTCTATTATATACCTTTTATTTTATTAATTATATTATTATATTATTAGTTTATTATTTATTATTATTTTATTATTATTGATTATTATTATTATTATTTTATTATATCTATATTATGTATTAATTATTATTATTTAATTATATTATTATTATTATTTTAGGATTATTATTATTACTATTTTATTATTATTATTATTAATTATATTATTTTATTAGTAAAATCAAAAGGTTATCATTTTTATCGGTCTCCCTTTTAATGGTTTCGAAAAGTTAGATTATTATTACTATTAGTCTCATTAATATTATTATTATTAAGGTTTTCATATTATTATTATCTGAAAATTGGATTCTACATTCAATGATCATTATAGCCTCTGTTTTACAAGAAGGTTACCAGAGTGCGGAACGAGGACCCCCATTCACAATGCACAACACCATTCATATTTCCGCCGTCCTCAGCTCGGGAACTGGAAAGTATCCGTCTCTAAAGGTACTTCCCTTTACTTATTTCGAGTTTGTAATTAATTTTAGAGGTGCAAGCTAGGTTTAAAGGTATAACAATTTTTGTGCATTATCTCCTGTGAATCTCATCCTTTTCGTACATAAATAATGATCCAGCAGCGCTGAAAAGTTGTTCACTTGGTATACTACTAGATATGCATGACAAATATCTATTTAGCCATCATCTGCAAACGTTTGAAGTTATGATATCCGTCTCTCTCCAACACATTAGAAGATCATCTCGGCACTCGATCCTTTTTCTTTTTTATTATTTGCTATTTCATCCAAAACACTTTTATAAACTCTATTTCTGTATCATTATCACTACTTGATGTTAAATAATCACATCTCTTTTCATGCAAATTTTGGTTGAAATGTTCTAAATGCTTAATTTCTGCAGTTTAAATTCTTTATGGATGTCTGTTAATAGATTGTTTCTTTTCCATATTCTTAAAGAAACTTCCTTAATTGTTTTTTTATTTCTTCCCTCACTTCCTTCAAACATATACGAAGTTGTAAAAAAATTCCTTTTATATCGAGCATCTAGATATTTGCAAAACCGGTTTTCCAAATTATAAATATTTTACGGTACCTCCGAATATATTGTTTGTACAGCTGATTTAATTCCTCTTCAGCCTCAAAATCTTGTCTGCTGCAAGAGTTTTTAATGACACTAAATGGAATTACTTGTGATAAATAGGACGAATGAAAGCTTAACTTTTTTAGTAATCTCTTCAAAATATTTCCTGATTGTAATAATTTTTACAATTGGTAATATAAGTAGAACTTGAAACTAAAGTGATTATCTTATAAGTATTTGAGGAGAAAGACAAACTGACACTAGTTATTTAGTGACTAGCAGAGAGAAGAAGAGAGGAAAAGAGGAGAGAGAGATGATGGATGTAGAGAGAGAGAGACGAGAGAGAGAGAGAGGAGAGACAGAGAAGAGAGAGAGACAGAGACAGCGAGAGAGAGAGAAGAGAGAGAGAAGAGAGAAGAGAGAGAGAGAGAGAGAGAGAGAGAGAGAATAAAAAATTTTTGATAGCAAAAGAGTATTTTTAACAGTAGTTACGGTTGTGAAGACCAGTGACAACCGCGGTTGCAGTTGCAGTTGCGGTTGTCAAAATATGTGCGGTTGCCGTTTACGGTTATTCCGATCCATCTCCTATTCATGAATATTCTTTCCAAGTGATCGCTGATCATGCATAATCGTTAACTCTATTTCCTTCACATCCACTATTTATTAATCCCCTTTGCTATTAATAGCTCCTTTACTCCCATCAACCCACCTCATTTGGAATTTGCCCCTTCTTCCTATTGCTACCACTTCGGACTAAAACATTCTTAGTCAACCTATTATCATTCATTCTAAGCACATCTTAATACCCCTTGATTTACTCTTTCCATCAGACATTTCTCCTATCAGCACATATTTCTATCACTCGGAGCACTAAAAGCTTCAGCATTTCACTTATATTCACAAATATCTCAAACCCTTTATTTACAACTTCACTCATATTTTTCTTCAATTGTTTATAATCTTCAGCCAAAGACTTACATCCATACAGAACATTTGGAACAAATATACACTCAACAATTCTCATTTTTTACTTTCTTGTTAAATTTCCAATCTTTTTCATATTCTCTAAGGCTCTCAATACTCTTTCACCCTCAGCAACCTATGGTCATCTCTTCTTCTCATGCCTCCGAAAACCCCAATATTCGTTCCTAAGTATCTAAAAACTGTTGTCTCTGCTAGCTCTTTCCAATCTCACCTTTATGATGGATAACCAGATTGAGAATCGTCCCTTTGGGTTTGCACTATTACATCCTTTACTTTAACTGAATTATTTTTAATCCTTTCCTTGGCACACTCGTTCATCTCTGCTAGGCTTTCCCATTCACCTTTATGATGTGCCAACCCAGATTGAACGTCTCTGTTGGTTTTAATATTAAAGTTCCATTCCTTTATTGTTCCAAAAAAATTTTTAGAATTCCTTAGTCTTTTTCACCCCTCATTCAAACCTCAAGCACCAATCACGCAATTTTCTTTGTTTCGCATTCAACACGAATCGTCGGTGCAAAAAGTTAAGACGCTTATCTCTCAATTACCCTCATTCAGATTCATATCAGCTCCTTTCTCAAATATATCCATATCCATTAACTACACTCATCTATAAGATATTAAACAACCATGAGACACAAACCTGTCTCGACCCACTCTATTGTAAGCCATTCCCTTCTTCCTTCCTGTTTATCTAACAATCCTCTACTGTTCATGTAAAATGTTTTAATCGCCTTATTCTTTATTTATTTCATAACTTTTAATTACTTTACAACTTCCCTCTTTGCACTCTATTATATGCCTTTTCAAATCAAGAAAAGCATGCAAAAACGTTTCTTCTTTACTGAGAATTTCTCTGCCAGCTCTCAAGCAGACCATCCAAAACACTTGTTCCTCTCCAATCTGTTTATCAGTGTAATACTTTTAACTTTTTTTATTGAAACTTGTCCATAAATTATTACAACACTCAATAAACTTATCCTCTATAATTAGAACACTTCTTTTTTGTCCCACTTACCCTTATAAATTGGTACAAAACAGGAGTCTTGCCAATCTTGTGGTACCTTGCACCATTACCAGCAAACATTGAATTAATCTCATCAGCCCTCCACACAATTGTTACCTCCCTATTCCACTTGTATAGCATCTAATCCAGAAGATTTTCATCCTTTTGAATTCTTCAAAGCATTCACTCATTTCATCCTTCTGTAACTAATACCATACATTTAGCATTTTAAACTCTTCACCGAGACATATTTTGTCTTAGTCTAACTTTGTCTTCTTTCTTCTCCTCATCCTACTCTTCCAGTATTTAGTAGTTACCACCTAAATGTTCTCTCCATCTATCTCACTTGCCTATCATCCTAAAGTACATTTCATCCAAAGCACTTTTCATCCAAATTATGACTCTTCTCTCTTATTCGGAATCTGTTAATCTCCTCCAAAATAGTTTACTCTTCTCCTGATAGTTAGCAACAATCTTTTCCACTTCACTGTTCGTTTGCCCTTCTCTTTGCAGCTTTCATTTCCATTTTATCTTCATGTAAGCTACTTGGTTATTCGTTACTTTACTAAAAGAGCTAAACTGCATTGCCCAAAAACTCTTTTTTTCCTTGTTAATAATAGACAGCACTAAATTCTTCACTCACCTTTGCTACCTTTCCCTATACTCCTTTGGCCAATCTTTTCACACCACAAACTTCCCTTGTAGTCATTCAGTAATTGTTTCTTAAAGGAATCCTTCCTCATTGGAACTCCTTTTCTCTCATTCTTGCAATAAGTGCTCATACAAAAAATTATTTTTGTGTATGTGTACGTTACATATAATAGACTTTCCTAGAAGATATATTAAATATATTAAATGGTCAGACAGAATAAAATTATACTATACTATATTATATTATATATATATATTTATATATACTTATATATTAATATATCATATAATATACTCATATAATATATATATATATATATATATCATAATATTATATATATTAAAATGGTCAGACAGATATAAAATTATACTATTATTAAATTACATATATTCTCGTTATCTGTATATAAATATAGAATATTATAAATATATTATATATTTAATATATTAATTATAATATATAATATATTAATATATTTTATACTTATATATTATATATATCAGCTGGCGACTCCAAAGCCACTTTTCATATCTGCTCTCTCTCTATCTCTCTCATCCTCTCGTATATATACTATATATATATCTATATATAATATATATATTATATATATTATATATATATATATAATATATTATATATATATATATATATATATATATAACTATATAATATATACATATATATTTACTTTACTTATATATATATATATATATATATATATATATATATATATATATATTATATATTTATAATATTATCACAGAGATTTCTATGATATTACCGCAGAGATATTTATAATATATATTATATATATTATAATATATTAAAAATACTTGAGTTGTCATTAAATATGTTTTCTTTGGGGGAACCGTTTTTTATGGTTAATTCTATGACTAACTTTAATTTTAATAATATTTCAAACTTATTTTTTACTTTTTCTTTATAATTCTAAAGTATTTTATTAATATTATTTATTATTTTATTTCTTTCATAACTATTTTTTTGCTTATTAAATATTATTCTATTACATTGTATAAGTATTAAACATTTATTTATAAACATATTATTTAAAATAAATGTTATACTCTAAATTCAAATATCTATCCGCCAACTGCTTTGGGCACGGGTTAGCCCTATTTTTAATGTGTTAAAAGCGTTATTTACACGTAGCGGCTTTCTGCCTTTTTTCTTTGCACTTTGCATTACTATAATATTTATTATGTAATAATTTCATTTATTGACCAACTTAGCAAAAAAAATAAGAGAATATTATCGTACCATTATGAATTTGCATAAATAGATAGTTTCTAAATGTGAAACTCGTGCTGAGCACGAGTAGCCCGAGTGCAGGACGTCGCCTTGATATATATATACTATATATATATATATATATATAGTATATATATAATATATATTAATATATATATTATATTATAAATATAATATTATATATATATTTGGTATCTGTATTTAATATATATATAATATATTATATCTATATATGCTCTATATATATTTATATATTTATATATATATATATATATATTATATAATCATATATATATACTATATATACGGTACTAATTAATATATCATATTATATATATATATATATATATATATATAATATATATATATATAATTTATATATATACTATTATATATATATTATATAATATATATATATATATATACTATACAATATGAGCGCTCCTAGCTCAGTGTAGAGCACTCGCCAAAAAAGCGAGGGGCCCAGGTTCGAGACTGGGTTGGAGCAAGAGAATGTGAGCTTTTCTCTATTAAACTCTAGCTTCGTCTCCTCCAGACGTTAATGGTACAATCTTGTGGTGTTGCTTTGCTACAAACGGAATAATCGCGGCGTCGCCGATAGGCCTGGCCAAGCCAGCGCGACTTAGCCTTTAGGCCCTTGTTCCCAAGACCTTTCTTCGAGGTTCCACTGACAGGACGAAAATCCTTACTGGGGGCTGGTAGAAGATTATTTTATATATATATACTATAATATATATATATATCATAAATATATATATATATATATATAACTATAATATATCAGACTACAAAACCCAAAGATAATAAAAGCTGTTAAATAAAAAACCGGGCCTTATATTGAGAAACACTTATTTCTCCCTCTTCAGGCCCATACTAAAATAGCGCTAAAAAAATGCTTAAAACTTCAAAAGAAAAAATAATATTATATATATAGTTGATGTTTTACATAAAGGTTTAAGAATATTGTATGAAGATTCTGGAAAATTTGAAATTTACTAGAATATTTAACAATTAAATATATAGTAAAATATATATATATGAGATTGCTATGAAGACTATTAAAATTACAAACATTTTGTTTATAAAGAAGGCCTCTATCAACTGTCTCCTGTTGTATCTGATCAGGCAAATTAAACAAAATCATTCGCTAGAAGGTCGTCTACCTCATGATCCAACATCTACTCGGTGCTTATGTATGAGAGCCTGGTTGCATTGTTTTTTACGTGCGTAGTGTGCTGATACTTCCTTCTTGAAAATCATTTGTCTCAACAAAGTATACAGAGGGACAATCCTTACACGGTAATTTCTTGAGTAACACCTTGAATTAATATATTTTCAGTGTCTTTTAGTATATTGTTAATTTATTTGGATAGTAGCGTTGATGGTTGAGTAGTGGTTTGTTATAGTTACTTATATATATATTATATCAATATATATAATACATATATATTATATAATATATATATTATATATTATTATAATTATTATATATATAATAAATATATATAAATAATATATATATTATATATATTAGTATATATAATATATATACTATATATATATATATATAGCTTTATATTATATATTATAATATATATATTATATACTAATATTATATTTATATCTGTCTCCTCGGTATTATAGTTCTACTGCACTGTAAATGCTTTCATATGTTTGGCTGTCTTCTGTATACTTATATGGCTCTGTATTAATCTCTCGTG
>JABUQX010038276.1:0-37500 GCA_015478945.1 Trachelipus rathkii
TCGTTCCGTGTAGTCTCAGCTGGGATCGACGTACTATTGGCTAACTTGTAACTTCTGCCTCAGACCTCCTATAGGCAGTGCGCTCCTTCCGATCAACCTCGTTAGCACTATATATTAGACTATGATGCATCACTGAAAACAAGTGACTTATTTCTAAATTGACAATCATTCTTTAAAGCTTAACATGACTCTCGGTCAGGGTTAACAGGGGGGGACCTACTAAGTAACCTTGCAGTACTGTGATTATAATTGAAATGACACTACGTCGATATTCGTTTTGGTATGGTCAGTTTTTTTAGCATATTGGGTCATCATGCGATCTCACAATATTATAGACTGGCCGTCTACACTAAAATTCTCCTGAATCCTCTTTCTGCAAACACACGCTGGGTAGGTTGTCCATAGTCAAAGGTCCATATAGTGAGTACTCAAGTCGGGCGCTAGGCGGACCGGCGCTGCATCTTTAGTTTGTCCAATGAGAGAGCACATCTCATATGAGTCCTCGGGTTGACTAGGATCATACTTATGTAGAGACGCTAGTGTAGGTGCTCTGAATAGATTATAGAGAGGAATCTACCTCATAAATGCCCTACGCATTCTATAAATTATGGAGAGTGTACTACTAGGGTGAATTTTAGGAATAGTTTATGAGAGGCCTACATGATAGGGGTGACTTATAACTGTGTTAGTTTTATTGTATATCAGTAGATAAACTTACAATCGGATTTATCTATAGAGATACGTACCTAGCACATTTAAATATCAGTGGACCATGTTTGGGGCAAATAGGTTTTAAATAGCATTAGTCTACTACACTTGTGAGGCATATTCGTCTTGCATCTTAATCATAAGTAATAATAGTCTAATTTTGTATTCTTTCCCCGGGTAATTTATACCTTTCAAATAATGCCATAGATAAATACTATATTTTCATAGTCGTATAACCTCGTTGAGATTGGCCATAGAACTAAAGGAATTATAAAAAGATGGCTATATACGTAGATACTTAGCCAACTCGTAACTAAAGTTATATTCGATCCAATACGCTACCAAGCTCACTGATTATATTATATATATAAAATAATCATTAAGGAAAAAAAAATGAAGGTCATTTCCTTAGTTAATTGCAGTATACGTCCAACCAATAGAAGATGTCGAATAAAAAATAAAAGAACCATTTTTGTGTTACATAGTGGATATAATCTCTATAATAATAATTATAAAACTAATACTAATTAAATCAATAATTATAATATAATTATAAATAAAATATAAATAATATAAATAAATATAATTTAATATAATATAATAATAATAATACATAATAATATAATATAATAAATTAAATATATCAATATATATCATAATTAAATTAAATAATAATATTATAATTCTGATATAAATATAATAATATATAGTATAGTAATAAATAAATGATAAAATTATATTATAAATGATAAAATTAAATATAGTAATACGAATAATTAAAGACATAATTATATACCGTATATTAATAATACATATTATAATATGATTATATATTAAAATAAAATTTAATAATAAATAATTATAAATTAACAATAATCAACAAATAACATAAAAATAAATATATTAATAATATCAATGATAAACAACAATAATAATAAACAAAACAAGAACATAAATAAATAATATAAATTAATAAATAGACATAAAAAAATTGATAAAAGTAATATAATCATAATTTATATATAAATAAATATAATATGAAAAAATTAATATAAATTTATAAAGAATAAAATATAATTTAAAATTAAAATGATATAATATAAATATTAAAATGAATGAATAAAAAATTCTTAAAATTATATAATAGATAAATAATAGAATTATTAGTAAGAATTAATATAACATAATGAATAAATTATAATAATAATAATTAAATATATTAATAAAATATATAAAAAATAATTATAATTAAGAATAAAATATGATATAAATAAAAAAAATAAATATAGATAATAAGTATTATATATAATTTAATATAATTATAATCGAAAAATTATGATGACATTATAAATTTCACAATTACGTATGAATGATATAATAATTAAATAATATATACATAATATAATCATGGAATCTAAATCTATAATTACTAATTGGTATGGATTAGATGATGAAACAGCTAATATTATGTAATGTTTTCCAGAGATCTATGGTAACGATATTATTACCCTCACACTATCTGCTCATAAGCTTATGTCTTATTACATCCTATTATTATTTTCGTAATAAGTAATGATTCTTATTAAGCCGGACGAAACCATTCTTTTCGGACTGGAGCTCGTTCTTTGGAAGTATTACTGAAATTCTCAGTTTATTTTAATGTATACGGTTAAAGATGTATTTAGAATTAGTAATGAGGTATGGTATTATATATTTCCCTGGTTATTGGTTATCATCTAACTAATGAGATCGTTCGAATTCAGCAATACTAATAGCAATTACCAATCTGTTTTGTTTACTGAGGAATCTAGTTTTTTTTATCAATTGAAGACCAATATACAAAGATGAAAAAAATAGCAATTCATAAAATTTATTGATTATTAATATAAAATAATACAGTAAAGTTAGTTTGAAATGTTGACCTTTTATCAATAGCCACCTTATTTTTACATTAACCTGTTTTCTTTTCTTACGTTAACATCCTTCGTACGATAACATGGCAATACTTTTATCGTTTACTCATGAGACAATTACTTATCCATTAATTATAGCCTTGTTATTTACCGTTTTTATATTTAGGACTCTTTATACTTTCATTCATTTTCGCGAGATTATGTTTCTACTCTAGAGCATATGTGAGGTGATCTGCAATTTCCAGTGTTTTCTTCCTTTTTTTATGTATGTGGAGGTACCACCGAATGCGAGATTATGAGTTCTCTGTTGGAACACGAGATATATTATTTGTCATTATTGAGGATTTTAGAAGACTCTAGTTTATTTTTTGCTCTCCTCGCAGTGTTGACCAGTAGGTCGTTGCGCTAACGGCAGAGATGAAATACCATATAAGTTTACACCTATATTTATATGTATGGTTTGGAATCGATATATGTATATTTATAAATCAGTTATATCCTTTTTTTCATACCGATTATTTTATCTACTCATCCTATAAGTTAATGGGCACTACAGCAGGGAGGTGGTCTGTGTCCTATACGCGAGTCCTTAGTGTGTTCTGTTCCTTTACTTGGTAGCTTATATATCTCATAATTATTACATGCAACACATAATCCCACTCTAGTGCGTACGACAGCTAGGCGTGGACGCTGGCCAGCTGGGCCGCTTCGCGACTCCCCGACGTTTCCAAGTACCTCTAGAATACCTGACATACCCTCCCAGCAGCTCACTCATTTATTCTGGGGCCGGCTTTCAGCCAACCCCACACAGCACGACGTTTCAAATCGTCGCTTATTACCTAGTCTTGCATTGCCATCGGACACTACAGCTACTACCTACGCCATACTGCTACCATATTGGATAGTGTTAACTTGTTAGAAACTTCCACACACTGCCCGCCCATATTGTCCTAACTTTACCCCTCGGCATGTTTGTACTTATTACGTACCTTAAACTAAAATACACACTTGGTTTTATTCCCACCGTGCCTCTCACACATACATTTTAATACACATCTACCAGGCTCATCACACTTGTAGAAATCGCATGCGATCCATTTTGTTTGCTCCTCTTTCGCGAACCAGTTCCCTGCCCTTCACCGTTTCGGCATTTCCCCGGTGTTCTTATAAAACTGGCCAAACGGGCCTTCGTCGAAGACATTGATTAGGTCCTAACGTTCGAAGTGACATAATCAAGAAATGGTTAAGGTAATTTCACAGAATACGGTAAACCAAAAACATCATAACCGAATTGTTAGGGTCCCTATAATCCGACACCGTAACTGAATGGACTCGAGAGGCGCGTACAAATCTTTAGAACTACACTGGCTCCACGCAAGGTTAGGTCTCGTTTAGGACTGTTGCTATAAGCTAATTCTAATGTTAATTGTTTGTTAAGTCGGAATCATGTATAGTTAATCAAAATCTGATTTGTGAATCCTGAAACGGATGGTGCCCTGAGACCGATGCTGAAGCCCCTTTCACTTTCGTTTATAAGAACATCTATCGGAATAATGCCAAACTGCGTTGAGTAATGGCTGGTAGTCTTTAACTGGAGACCTGACAAATATGTTTTCTTTATCTTCATGTACTTATTTTTTTTAGAGTCTATTCTGTGATTTTCATAAAAATCTGTTTAGAGTCACTTATTTGTAAAATTAGATTACCAAAGATTTTTTTGACTTGCTCCATAGGTTGACTTGGTAGTGGGTGCCTAAAAAATGGAACTAGAGTTGCCAATATTTTGTACTCCCATACGTGCTCAAATCTATTCAATTATTACAAGTAGTTTTAATATTTTTCAGTATATATATAATCGGACTTTAAAGGAACTTTCACAATTACTATTAGCGAATAGGATTGGATAGGTACTATGAATGTTGAGCAATACAGTATGATTATGGCAAAACGTCATAAAAAATTTTTGGGTAATTATACAATAGGGCGTCTAAACGATTTGGTGAAATCACAGCAAGCGCTAAAAAAAAAGTAATGAACGAATATAAAAAGAATATGATTTTGTTCGGTCTCTTAGAAAAAAATTAATCAATGAGACAGACCAATCAAAAAAGTATGCTGAGTATGCTTTTTCATTATATACATTTTTTAATCATGAATATTGACAGAGGTAAAATGTTAAGATAAAAACATAAAATAACACTTAAAATATTATTAAGACATTTTTGTATAAATTCTTAAATAATTATTAAGTGTATTTTATACTTGTTCTTAACATTTTATGTGTAATTCAATGTAAAAATGATTATAAGGATAAAGCATACTCAGCTCTTTGAAATTAAGTATTAAACTGTTCATACAATAGTTTTTCATAATTATCTGTGATAGTCAGGTTTAGGGTAATCCCATCTCAAATATCAATTATTTTTTCGATACATCGATAGGTTACTGAATCTGTGTTACCATAATATAAAGTAAATTTTGTTCGAAAATGTATAGTCATTTGGCCTGCTAACATTTACATAAAATACTGATTTATAAAATGAAATTATTTTTTAATATTAATGATAATACCTATAACTAAAAATGTGTATTTAAGACTAGATAAGACAAATATAATGGTGTTAAAACGAAATTTTACGTGTTATTCGTAAATGAGATGTTCTTTTTTAACTAAGCTAGATACGTATACGGTAAATGCAACAGTCGGTGTGTGTGAACTGCATGGCTGAGATCAATTGCTGAAAGTCTTGCTCTAATGCACGCTCTCAGAAAGTGCCCATGTAGTCGTATGTAGGAAGCGCTCACGCAGCTTCACATTAAATGAGGGAGCTGCCATGCATTTGCATCATGGATTCCGGAAAAAAATATATATGGAAAATAATATATATATATATAATATATATGTATATATATATATATATATATATATAGTATATAATAGTATAATATATATAATAATATATGTATATATATATATATATATATTATAATATATAGTTTATATAATAAATAATATTAGAGTATCATATATATAATTATATATATAATATAAAAGTATATATATTATATAATGCAATTCTTATCATATTATAATAAATAGGCAAAAGTATTGTTTCATTGGGAAGTTCTATGTAATGAGCGTCGCCTGCGCATCGCTCAAGGTCATGCAAGTATTGCAGTCATGAGTCTATTGCCATATATATATATAATTAACTAATAAAATATAATTAGTATATATAAATATATATAATATTATAATATAATAATGATATATAATATAATATATATTATGTACTATAATGCACCTAAAATTTAAGTCAGGTAATTTTCTTTTATTTTTATCTTAGGTTATGTAGGTTAGGTAAGTTAGGTTAGGTTAACCTAACCTGAAACACCATAAGAAAAAAATACTGACCTTGATTAACTGGCGTAACTTCTTGAGTGACCACATATACTTACTACTTCCCAAACAGTGCTCAAAAACGGAACCTTCTGCCATATATATATTAATACCTCATATATATTAAATATATATATATATATATATATGATCTCTATAAAATACTTTTTTTTAAATTTTAATTTAATCCTCAAAGTAAATAGTTATTTTTTATTTGTTAATGTGCATCATTAGAACAATTTGGCTCTTTTTTTAAAATATCAATCATTTAATTCAATTAAAAGAAACCATGGGAACTATACTCTTAAATGTAATATATCAATTAATTGAATATCTTTTCTAAAATATCGATTATCTGAAGGCATTCCCTTGACAAAGACTATTTACCTTAATTAAAAATAGTTCAATAATAGTCTACAAATGTCTATTCTGACTCACTAGTTTATTTAATTGAATATAAGAAATTAATAAATATAAAATTTATTATTATAACAATAATACAAACTATATAAATTTGTAATATGAGCATTATGGCTGGAATCGCCGTTCTTCAGAAAGTCATTAATTATATCTGTATTTATTTTACTGATAATTAACAAAACCTACAGAAATTCATTGCTAAGCGCTAGATTCTTTACCATACATTTAAATAGTTGTTCCTCTGTTCTATTTGGAACAGCAAATAAGAATATTTCTTTAACGTTTGCTTAGCACATTCCACCAAAACCCATTGGTAGCTGGAACAGCACGAATTATAGTCAGACAAACAGAATTGAACATTCCTTAATGTTGAAGTGAGTTTCCTCAACAACCTCCGTGGAAACCATTCAAAATAACAACCCAATTAAACTGAAACTAAATTGTTATCTACAAAAGATTGCATGTCCTCTAATTTCTATTGTCCCCTTGCGTCTCCACTATGGTCCACTATAAAGAATTATTGGTCCAGGTTAAATAGATGCAATATAGACTGCTCTATGTTCAACCTCTAAGAAATCGCCTTCTAGCAGAAAAGATTCCTAGCTTGCTTCTCTTTCCTCTAACTCTTACCCCAACCAGAAATCATCCGAGACATTACAACTCTCCCAGATAGTATGTTCTTAATTTAAGGCCGGCCAACTTGACAGTAGTCTTATGCCTACAAGCTATAACATTTTAGTATAACTTCCATCCTCTTGAAAACATTATATTATTATAGATACCTAGCATCATATTAGCTTTATTCTTTTCAATATGATAGCCTACTCAGATTACGCTAAATCACCAAATCTCTTATTGGTCACAGACTCAAGCAGTTCCCCATTCAAATTGCAGTAAAATCTTTTCTTTCAGTAACCTAGGTAAACTACAACTTCAATAAATTCATTTGCCATTTTCTCCCACCAATAAGGGTACTGAGTGCCACTAGTATCATCTGCAACTAAACTCTTACAGTTAACCCGTGGTGCAATATCTAACACTATGAGGAAACAAGAGCTTTAAGCATCTGAGACCCTGTGAGACCCCGAAACTTCATTTCCACCTGAGAATTATTGCCAATTAGTAGTACACACTACCTTCTATTCCACAACCACTTTAGTCCAATATGTACCACCGACATATATATACTATATATTATATAATAATATTAATATAATATATATATATATAAATATTTAATAATTTATATAATTATAAATACGTATATATATATAAATAATAAATAATATATATATAATTAATATTATTATATAATATATATTACTATATACATATATTAGATAATAATATATTATTATATAAGTATATTAATGTATATGATATATATATATATCAATATATAATAACTTATATATTATATTATATATAGATATATTTATAATTATATATAGCTAATATAAAATAATATAAATAATTAATACTAATAATATATTAATTAATAATATAATATATTTATCTCTACCAGCAATGAAAATATTGTTTGAGTAGGGTAATTTAAGTTCATTAATAATTTCTTTAAAAAATTAACTAATATTAGGTACAATAGTCTTTCCATATTGCGTTTTTTCTTCTCAACACCAATATAGGTAGCACTTGTAAATGTGTTAAGAAGAGAGGCGTATCCGCCACCAACTTTGAAGATCACAAATCTGAGATGAAATACACAAAAGCATTTGGATATAATATATTTTATATATATATATATATATTATAATAATATTATATATATATAATATATATAATATATATAAAATATAGTTATATATAATATAGATAATATCAATAGATAAATATATAATATATATATAATTTATATATAAAATATATAATTCAAATATTATATCTATATATTTAATTATAGTTATATATAAATATATATTATAATATAAAATATAATATATATATATATTATATAGTATATATACTTTTTTACTTGAAATAAATGATTGAAAAATGAGGGAGGAATAAATTTATTTATTTTTAGATTTGCAACAGGCGTAGATAGGATTAATAGCTCTATGGCAAGTGTAAGTGATATCTGGTGCCCTGGTGGTCAAGCCGTCATGCGAATCAATCAAAAGTATCCCTACTGATGACCGAGTGAAGCGTGTTTTAAGATAAATCGGTGCAAACATGATTGGTTTCCACTCATTCCAAATAGCGGAGTGGAGGCAGGGATTGTATGTCCATTGTTGTTCAAATCTGTATATGGGGATGGCTCTATGAAAGAATTATAAGATGGGGGACTTGGGGTTGCGGAAATGGTATTAGAGTAATTGAGAATGGAGGTGATGAGGGTGCCCTACACTATTTTATGGCGTGTGAACTTGGTTTGTGTTGTAAAGCCTGAGTATGAGTTTGAGAGGATTGGGTATGTAAATCAATAGACAGGGTGTGTAGAAGGAGGAGTTTTGAAGTAACGTGATAAGAGAAAGTAGGTTGTGATGAGGCAACCTAGTGTTCGAAGTAAGTCGCTAGAGTGTGAAGCAGCTAGAAACAAGTGTCTGAATTTAAAATATTTTAGGTAGCATGTTGGATGAAAAGGGAACAAATGATCAGAGTGTAGTAGGAAAGTTGTGAATGGAAGTAAGGTTGCTGGTACAATTAAAGTCGGTTGGTCGAATTAAAGTGGCTAAGTCTTTGAGAGTGCTTAGGGTCTTACATGAGGGTGAAGTTATTACCTGTGTGTGGTTGTATCATGAAAAAATATGAGAAGCATTTTCTAATAGTATACTATATATATATATAAATATAATATATATATAGTATTAATATATTATATACGTATATATATATATATTAATATATATATATTAATAATATATAGCTATGATACTAATAAGATCTAAAGTCAATGTGTTCAGATGGACAATCTCAGAGGCGATGCCTAGTGAGAAGAATTTAAAATGAGGAATGAACGTATTTTAAAGTTGTGTGGTGTGAAAAAGGGTAAACGAGAGGAAATAATGAAAGTGATGTGAGATGTTTGGTCAAGTGGAAGGGAGAATGAATGCGTCGTGTGGTTAAGCAGATGTATAGTGGTGAGTGTGTTGCGGACCGACCGGCTTGGGAGACCGAAGAAAAAAGTGGATTGAGTATGTAAAGGAAATGCCCGGAGGAGCGAAATGTTGAGTTTGGCAGAGGCGAGAAGAAGCAGCATAATAAGAATGACTGTATAGTAGTGAGACTGGTTGTGGCCCACCTGGGCCAGGGATGAACCCAACACTTGATCGATTTACCATAGTGAGAATCCGTCGCGGTCCCGTGAAGCCTAGGGTGGATTTTCTGAATTGCGACGCCATCTTATAATTAAGTATAAAGGGGACGGTAAGTGGATGGTTTCTTTTCGACTTTTGTCAATTTTCTCTACTCTTTCTTCTATTCGATACTGTCACGCATTCTTACTCCCGAGTTTGGAAGACGAAGGAAGAGTGAAGAAAAAGTAAGAAGAAGGGAATAACTTTGAATGTACTTTTATTGTATAATTTCTTATTTTTTTATTTGAAAGTTTCAAATTTCTTTTTTGTTTTTTAATATTGATTTTCAGAAAATTTATTGCAATATAATTACGAATTACAAAAGGAAGTGCATTGATTTTTCAATTTATTGTTGTAAGTTTTTTAAATACCATAATGCCTTGAATTAAAACAACATAAATTACTTAAATCGAATTCTCCAGCACTTTTCCTCACATTTTTGTCTTCGGTTGTAATGATATGAGCAGAACATTCTATTCCAACTAAACCATGTCCCATTTATTTTGTTTATCTGTCGTTAAATCTGTAAATCTGTCATTACAGTGATGATAATGAAAAATACTAGTATATACATTTCAACGTTTGTACACATACATTTGTCATCTTTCAGATTTTTTTTTTTTTTAGCAGCTTAGAAATAACCCTATCACATTGGAAAGTAGTCATCAGTGATACTCCACTTCACTTCCTCATTACAATAACCCAAAACCCAGATCCAACAAAATTCTATTTGATTTCTTCGACTCACTATTCACAATAGCACAATGTGACAATGAAGATATGCGGTAAGTTACATTAGTGCAACTAAATAATTGAAATTGTCATTAGTTTTTTGAAGATGAAGAGAAAAAGAAAACTTGGAAATGCAGTGAACAGGGCTGGACTAACCATTTAGCAAAATAAATACATGCTTAGGGCATCAAAGGAAAAATGGACAAGAAAAATTTGAATTTATTAGCTTTTTTATTTTTAAATTATAACTTTCTTAACAGGGAACACCTTAATTTTTAAATGGATTTAACATTTCTGTATGTTTCGAACCCTTTCCATCAGAAATTTTTGAAATTTTTCCTTAAAAATTTTAGAGGTTAGGCGTTAGCATAAAAGAGCACTAGAAAGCAGACAAGTTAAATTCCATGCACTCCTATCAGTTCTTCATCTGCTTACATTTAAACTTTGAATGACTTAAGAAAATTTTAAGAGTAGCAATACTCTAGCTACAAAAGAGGAGTGAACTAAAAAACATTGGCAGACTGTATGATTAGCTGACCAACTCTCACTTTAGGAAGGAGGAATTTGAAAGATAGGAAGCACTTGTTGTTTTATTACAGAGACAACTTCATACGAGTAGTAGGTGTAGGTGATATCATTACCACGGAAACGGAAACAGAAACACAGAATTACCAGCAGAAGTAAAGCGAAGGGGACAAAAATACCACCCAAGGGCTTCACAAAACTGGAGGACCATCCCTGTGGTATCTTGTCAATGTAGGAGTTTTCTTTTGGGCTAGGCCCGACACCATATCCCTCTCAATAACCAGCCATTGACTCTATTACTCTCACCATTCTTCACTTCCAGCGTCGATTTTATCCTCTCCCCGTCAGAGATTTCCCAAACATCCACACTAATACAGTTCGCTTCAGGCAAGCGACAATCATGCCACCATTGTCCATATTACCAAGCCCACATAAAACACACTCGTTTACACCTTTACCATACAACTGCCCTATTGGCGTTCTTCGATTCTTTTTCAATTCCTCATCATAACTGACAGCACCGAACTAAAAATTAAATATGTAACAGAATGCACCTTAGATCTATACCCTCTATTCCATCATAATATTCCAACTACTATGGCATTAACATCGGTAACCAATACTCTCACTGGAAATCTAGCGCCTCGAGAGATTATTTCCGTTTACATGCCACAAGGATAATTGCAAATCAACTACCTTCCTAAATTCTGGAATTCCGTGCAAATTGCATCATCGCTTTGCATCCAAAAGTGTACTAATATATAATCTCGTAACTATAAACTGTGATCATTGCTACCACATAGGCCGGACATGATTTCCGACACACTGCGGACTCTTTCACTCGCACTGACATCACCTACTCTAATCTACATTTACATTTTCAACACATATAATACACCCTTGCCAATCCTCTCAAACTTTCTTCAAGAGATTCGCCCGACAAAACCAAATCATAGCGTCATTAAGTAAGACGGCGCACCTACCCTCTTTCTATTCCTCGCCATCATCTAACACCTTCCTACTCTAATTCTTTTATCACCCGATCCATATTCAATCAAATAGCATGAGAAATCGAATCCAGTCCCGCCTACTCCACTATTAGTATGAAATCTTCCGCTTATCACTCCATCTATCTCTGCCCTAGTTTCAACTATGAAATGATTTTTGATATCCATTCAGAAACCTAACACAATTGCATACATACTTTATGCATTCAAACACATGCCTGTTGGCAATTATAAGAACTGAACAATTTTTTCTTCATTTCTCATTTGCTTCGTGTGAAAATTGATCTAATAGATCCATCTATCCAATTCTAAATGCAATCCTTCTGCACCATTCTGTCCCTCATTACTAGACCACTCTTCAACCAAATTGCCAACGATACATCTTCAATCAACACCCATAAATATAATTCCTTCAAAAGCTTACTTGATCCCTTTATTCCCCTCACCATTAATAATGGTCAATATCTCTCCAAAGTGGGGGTTCGATGCTGGTCTCTGCGGAGATAATCAGTTCATTGTGCCCTTTATTCTCCGCAGTCAGTCCTTATCGTCTGGCGTGTCCTCTCGTCATTGAACGCGTTCTCCCATCTTTCTAATTGGCGCGTTGCTGGATTGTAAATTCATCTCCGTTTCCTCGACCGTACCACTCCGATGGTCATGAATATCTCATACTTCTCTGAAACATGGTCTTCTCACCCCCGTCGCCTGCTTTTGGATACATGCATTAACAAAAGGCTGATGTACAACCGCCACCGTTGAGGGTTTCTGATTCAGCTACATGCGGAGGTTTATCGCACGGTCCCTGTCTATATGACGGGCAACAAACGATTGTGGACAGTGGGCAATGGGCGTTTCCCGTCACCGTCTTCACACGTCTGCCACCTTCCTAGTCTGTATTTTCTGCCGAACTGGTTGCGGTGGATATGGCAATTCATAGGTTGAACGGCTTCCCACTGCAGTGGTTAATTACACACTATTTTCCGATTCCAAAAGTGCCCTTCATGCGTTGCTTGCCCGGTCTTCGGGAAACCCTTGGTCTCTACCATCCAGAGACTCCTCTGCTCGTTACGTATGTAGGGGACAACTGTTACATTCTGTTGGGTTCGTTCCCATGGGGGTTTTCCGGGGAACGAGCGAGCCGATAGGGAAGCTAAACATGCAACGAACAATGTACTGCCAAATGTACAATACCTTATCCTGACTTGCGACTGGGACGTCTTCCTGCTTCTGATTTTTATATCTCCATTCGTCGCGGTTTCCTTTCTTGCTGGTCGGAGGATAATCGTGGTGCCAAGCTCCGTACAGTCAAATCCCTCATTGGCCACTGGTCCTCTTCTTGCAATAGAAGTCGCCTTTTGGAGGTGGTCCTGGTTCGATTGCAAATAGAACATACCAATTTCACCCATGGTTTTCTCATGTCGAAGGGTGGTGAACCATCTTGCCCGTTTTGCTGCTCCAGTTGCCGCCTTACATTTTTTCATGTTTGTGGGTTGCGATCCCCTTTCTGCCCTCCGACGCACGTTCTTCCCTGGTTTGCATACTATTCCTGTCCAACATTGCCTTGCACGTATCTTCTCTGAATCCTTTCCTTTCCGAAGTGAGCGTTTTTGTTTTCCAGTGTGATTTAAACATCCTCTATAAAATTCAAATTCTTTCAGCGCGATTTTTGTCGTTTTGCTAGGACTTCCCCTGTTGTTGAGTTTGCTGACACGGTGTAGCCCACATAACCTATGTGCTGTGGTGGTTCCCTGTAACACAAAAAAAAAATCTACTCTCCTCCCCAATGCTTCGGAAATATACTTTGCACAAACGCCTCGTTAACACAACTTCCCAATCAATCAATCACCATCTTGGTTACCATTCTTATAATTTCACCTGTGAATTCCATATATACTATATTTATATATATATATATTACTGACTGGGTATTATGTGGGTGGAGTTACTAAACACTAGGCGTGGTCAATTAAAACTTTCCGGATGTCCATAAGTTTGTAAATTTTTATTTTCAATTAAATTATCCAGACTATTATATTTTAGTTCCTATTTATATACAAATTTTTCTATAATTTTCAAAATTTAATTTACGTTTAAAGCATTAGATAAAATTATAAATTCTATATTAAAGATACGGCAACATATTTTAAATAATTTTAAAATATTTTATTTTATATTGTGGTATTTTGCAACTTTGAAGCTTTCCTCTTAATTCATCTGAAGTTCTTTCTGTAAAGCAGTAAGCGGAACGATGTGCGGAAGGATGGAAGATAGATATTTTGTGAAATTGAAAATGAAATTTTGATAAATAATCTTTTGTTTTTTATTACAAAAAAATAACAATTTAATATAATTCGTCACATGTTTTTTGATACGCAGAACTATTTGTGTGAATATCATAATAATATATATTAAGAATAGGTATTTAAAGATTTTTAACTAAACGTTTGGTTAAAAATGATTTGAGCTGGTGATACTACCAAGTGTTATTAAAATCGTACTTAGTAAAATCGGCACAGCAATTAAGAGGATTAAATAAAAAAAAAACAATTTTAGTTAATAAAATAGAATTACCTGTTAACAAATGTTTAAGATATGTTGACAGTAAATGTCAAAAAGTTTGTGTACATCCGATAACAATTTCAATACTTTATAATATATTCTTAAAAATGAGATCTACGTTTATTATTTATAACACAGAATATTTTTTGTACAATATAAAAAATTTATAATTAAGCAGAGCTCTTGGGGCTCTGGTACTTTCTGGTTGTACCTACTATAACATTTTCTGGACTTATCTATACTGTATTCCCTACAGGTAATATGATATATATATATAATATATTATAATATATATATATAATATATATAATATATATATTATATATAATTATATATAAAAATATATAATAAATATATTATATATATTATATATATATTATATATATAATTTTAAATGTTTAGAAAATATAATAAATACCCCTAAATTTAATTAAAAAGATGAATAATGAAATATTTTAAAAAAATAAATTAAAATTTTTTTTTGTTCATTTTAATTTAATTACACTGTTAGTTTCTTTTAGTTAACTCCATTTTAAAGACAAACGTTTTATTTGTATTTTTAAAAATAAATAATAAGATTATATATATCTATTATATTATATACTCAGAATAATTATTATTATTCTATAATATATATTATATTTATGTTTATTATTATATATCAATATACCTATCATATAAAGTATACTAGTAGTTATATATATATAGATAATATTAATAGATATAGATTATAATATTCATAAGGTATAATCATAATAGTGTGTGACATCTCCCTGAATTTAAAATAATTATACTTATTATAAGAAACCCCCCTACATCCCAGCACCCCCCTATGTATTTACCTTTATACTCACATCTCTCATTATTATTATTATATTTATTAAAAATAATGAGGAAATTAAACCTTAATTTGGAAGGTTGTTGCCAAGATTATTATTGTTTATCTTTATTTAAGAAATGGATTTATTTATTTATTTGATCATATATTTTTATGAATTATTCAAAATTTATTCTTATTATTAGTTAAATATACTTTTATTTATTATATATATTAATTTTATTTTGATTTATTTTTTAATTTTTATTAGTTTTAATTATTAATGTTATTCATTTTTTGTAGTTATTTATTACTATTAATTTTGTAAAGTTCTATCTTTCTAATAATACATTAAATTAATATATCTCGTACAAATTTTATCATTTTAACTTTGGGAAGCTATGATAAGAGAAAAGAAAAATAATTAAAGAACAATTCTGTGCGTTATATCTAGTACTCTCAAAATATATTTTATGCCGCATAAAAATAATTTATCTATTAATTATTATGTATTTTTAATATATATTAATCTATGATTATTAAATCATAATGATATCCATATATCATCTCATTATCATTATTCACCTCTCAAGTTGCTTATTATATACTTCATCTATCTATTTATGTCATATCATTATTTACGGAACATACTTAGTGGGAAACAAGCAAACTACCTAATATATCTCATATTTATAATGTATATATCCTATAATATATATATATGATTTATCTCGACATATTTCTATTATATATATATATTCTCTATTTATTATATATAATCGTAATACGAATCATAGTAATTGCTATATATCATATATTAATATAATTTATATATATATATATATATATATATATATATATATATATATAAAATATATATATATATAGGTAAATCATAAGTATACTACCCCCTTTTCCAGAATATAAATTATATTAAGTTTTTATATATTAAATTTATTATTATTATTAATTAATCTACTGTTATATGATTTAATATATTTATTATAAATAAAATAATATTTATCATAATACCTATTATATATATATATACTATATACCTATAAATACTTATTTACTTAATCACCACCTATATCATAGTATATAACTGTACTAAACATAAATATATACCATATAGTATATATTTATCAAACTAAGATATACCAAACATTAACTATCATAAATAAATTATATTTCTTAATATATATATTGGTCATTATTGATTATATGCATCCGTTATAATTTTGTTGAACTATGTAAATATTTTTGTTTTCCACATATATTAATATGTGAAACTAAACTCAAAGTAAAACTTTGTGTAATAGAGTTTGCTGATTCCTGAAAGCGCTTGAGACGATATAAAATCAAGGCGTCATTTCACAAAATTCTACTTTAATCTACCCAAAATAACCCAGTCTAGCGCTCATCCTCATGTACATAAAATCTCAACTTTCTCTAGGCACTCGTATGGTTTGAGCCCTAATGTACTGGCGCAAGTGGGATAGAAGCTCGACGGATCGACTTTCGGCAGGATCTAAGAGTTCTGAAAAATGCTCAAAAAAAATTCATTATTATTAGAACTCCAATGGGGGTAACATCAAGAATAAAAACAGTTACTTCAAAAGTATAATAATCCATCTATAGAGTTAGCAGTAAGTCTCATATATAGAGGTTAGACTTTTACATGCCAACGAAATTTATATCGAGTGTCTCACGATCCATATGGTTAGTCTGTAACGACATTTCTAAGGGATCCCTCTAGTTCTGGTTTCATAAGGTTACAGTCTAATTAAGTATATCACATATAGAAGGGCGCAAATTTACATAGAGTATGAAAAGAAGAAACTAGAGCGCATCAATTCATTTACTTCAAAAAAAAATCCAATTTGTGCTATACTGTTAACAACCTAACCTGTAAATTCCTTTATACGTTATAAGCTAACAAAATCATAGGTATCTTCTTCTCTATACAAATGTACGTAGATCGTGCATTCGTTTAATTAAATATCATTGAATTTATTATATTTTAAAATTTCATTAACATACGATTTGTTAAATCAGCCATTTAATTTCCATATGTTAAGTCATCTATATTAACAACTAAACTAAAAATATATGAATTTTGTTTTACATTAACATACATAAAATACAGAAACAATCAGCCGTATCCACTAAAACTTAAACATAAGGTACATCACGAATACTATTTTAATATTCACACTTTTTCAAGTGAGCATTTAATCTCTATACATACTAATAATATAATCAATTGTTATTTTACTATATATAATATAATTATAACTTATATATATTATATACATATATATATATAATATATATAAGGTATAATATTTAACTAAATAAATATTATCATAATACCTTAGTGTATTCTTATTAATTAATTCATATACTAGTATATATATAACTCATATACGTGAGACATATTATGTATAATCACCGTCTTTCCTCAGAAAACCTTTTGTCACCCTTCACTGCTAATATATATATTATTCGTATATTATAACACTCAATAATTTTTTATAATATATACATTATATATAATATATATATATATATATAAGTTATATTATTAAAGTTATAGACTAAATATTTAAATTCATAATAATAATACTATTTATTATTATAATATCATTATAAATATCACTATATACATATCTATATAACTATATACATAACTCGCCAATCGAATAATGCAAAAATAAGGTTTATCCAAACATAACATAAAAAATATGTTACTTTATATTAATAAATTAATATGGCATTTCAATTCGTATATTTCTTTACATTATTAGATAAATCAGGATTTAAAAGAAAATCAGTGTAATGATATAGTATTGACAATATCTATCACATGGTATTACACTAATCGCAGTGATTTGATTTAAAATCTCACAAGTATATATAAATTATCATGTGAGTATAATATATTATCAATACCTATCATTATCCATCATTCCATTACCATCCTATTATTATTATATTCACTCTAATTACTTATTATTATTTATTATATTATTATTATTAATATTATTATTCACTGCCTATTATTCACTTCACTCTACCTTCCAAAAAATTAGAAATACTTATCATTTGTGTTAATGTGATTTTCTAGGAGATTTAATGTGATGTCTATGGGAACATTGGCGAAAAGGGATGTTTATAAAAACAAAAAAGAGTAGATATACAAATAGTTATTTTGGTGAAATGTCAATGTATTAACATAAAAAATAATAACCAATGAGTGTCTTAAGTCACTTTCGTTATGTGTATAGCTGTTAATTGTTGGTATCAAATGGTTTTTGGATTTCCTATATCTGTCTTATGTCCAAAGCATCCTGAAAGGATTTTTCTGCTTTTATTAATTCATTGTTATTGCTTAAAATTCCCTATTTTTAATAGTATCCATTTATTTATTTATGATATATCTAATTATAGTTTTTATTCATCTCATTATCCAATTAAAAATTATATATATTGTAATGCAATTATACATTATGAACTATTCGATTATATATTACTTTATTATTATTATTATTATATTATTCATTCATTATTATTATTATTATACTTAATTATTATTATCCTGATTATTATTATGAATGATTATATATTATTATTATTATTATTATTATTATTATTATTTTCATTACATTCTAATCTATCTATCATCATCATCATCCATCATCACATCATCATACAATCAATCATCTCACCACATCAGCCATTCATCAGTCAAGGCAGACAGTGTTTAAGGCAAGTCATGTTAATTCCTTTGTTAAATTTTATATACTTAATTACTAGTTTTAATTATTCATATGTTAATTTGAAATAGATCTTTTAATTACTATATATTAAAATTCTCAGTATATATATATATTATTATTATATGATATAGTCTAATATTTCATTGCAGACCCTGGCACGTTTAATTATTTTTGCGTTCAAATTATACAATACTAATAACTCCTAAAGTAGCACGTTGTCAAGCATATTTTACTAAAGTAATTTTGTTTCATTCCATTTTATGCATGTACATTGTTTAACAATTTGATTTTACATTAATTTATAACACAATAATATTGATATATTAATATATTTATAATCATAAATTATATATTATTAATATAATAAATATAACATTCATTATATTATTACTTCATGCCATCGTAACACAAAAACGATCTCTATCATACATCGGATTAATTATTATTATTTTTTATTCATTATATATTTTATGTATTATATTATTATTATTATTATTATATTTATTATCATTTTGTTTTCTAGCAAGTAATACAGAAGATACACTTATTATCCTGACTACCAAAATGTTATAAATTCTCACTTCTATATCTCACACACTCTTACTTTTATATCTTTTTATTAATATGAGAATTTTTGGCTCGAGGCCCCCTATACACTAATGAAGACTAATTTTCATTCTCCATAGTAACTATCAAACAAGTTATAGACAGTTAAATTATATCAAACACACTTGTGATATCATTGTTATCCGTATTCCCGAAATTATTTACTGTTCAATTGGTTATTATCTAGTCGATATACACTAAATACTGAAAAATAAGAATACATACAATTCCTTATCGTAATTAAGTATAGAATAATATGCTAATTCATTTCTCTCTAAACCATCTGCTCAATATTTAATATCTATGGTTAGCACTTAAATACCTTAATCCCACTTATTGGCAAGTGATTCGCTAATTTTTGATAATATGTATTGACTACTTTTATTATTTATATTATAGTATATAATAACAATAATAATAACTGTAATATTAATATAGGGTTGCCATATAATAAAAATGGTTATTACTTCTTTTGAATAAATAGATTTCAAAACCATACATCCTTCGAATTAATAATTTTTCTCACTGGTAGAGAAACTCTGAATAAAAAATGTAATGTATTAGTTTTTAGGAGTGTGTTTCCATCCGATAATAGTTTTTATATATAACTATACTGTTTGGTAGAATACTTTGTCGAGAATTACACCTTTGACCACTATCTCTTGTGATTAAAAAAATCCGGTGCTCATCCTTCAAAAAGATGTTTTTGAGAGTGCTTTATTCCTCTTAATTTGCTTTCTTCATATTTGGTATATACCCCTATGCGGAGGTCTCTCTCGCTCCCAATACAATGCTCGGGCCGAAAAGAGATATAATTTCCTTTTACTATACTATTCTGAATAGCTATGTAACGCTTGGACAAAGCCCTCCTGCTAATCTTTAATCGTATTCGAGCACTTTTTTTTATCCTGTGAGCTCGCGACAAGGTAAGTTTGTTTTTTTCTAGCGCTCACGTAACATCCTGCGTGTGATTCTTTTGCTACTAAAAGATAGATATGATTGAAATTCAAATTTTTAGTATACTAAACAAGCTAAAACTTTGCACATGACCTAACCTGGTCTGAACCGAACCTAATGGGGCATAAAAGTAACTAGATGATTAAAGTACCTGAATAGTAATTTAAATCCTTTATAGATCCTTCTTCTCTTCCTACTATATTCTTTTCTAACCAGTTGTAACACACCGTATATTGACCTTTTTGATCATAGATTTTTTACTAATGACTATTATTATTCTCCTATGATGGAGTTGTGGTTTACACTCACTTACTATATAGGATAATAACAACTTCATGTACTACGTAGGTAAATTTCTAGTATATATAAATTATATACTATATGAATATAGACTAGATTAAATATTTTTTTTATATCAATTTACCTTACATAGTGGGAGAAAGTACCCTTTCTGAGAATCATGTTCTAACCAGTTTAAAATGTAAGACCCAGAATCTATAGATCCCACTCCCCTTGATTCTCTACAAAGGAAAATGTTAAAAACTGAAGTTAATAACAAAATTTAAGTAAGCCCTCACCAGCGTGATCTTTCAGAATACGCCTATCGCCACCATAGAAATTAAACATTTCAAAATATTTTATAGATGATCTCTATTTTGAATATATAGCATCATGCTAATGTGATCACTTGATAAATGGATATTCTCAATTAAAGATGAAAATTAATATTTTTGCAAGCTCAGTGAGAAAGGAAGAATGAAGTGACATATAAGTCGTGCTTGATATAAGATAAAAACCTCTTTAAAGACAAAAAACTCAATAATATAATGGAGTTATAAATAGCTGAATAAAGGATAAATTGTAAGAATAAAATGTCCCGAAGAGACAATAGTAATAATTCATTCTGACTAATAAGAAATAGATCATCAGTAGTATGAATATTTTTGAACCACTCAGAGGATCTCACGAGTTAATTGAAAGTGTCTATAGAACATAATAACACAGAACATCATACACAAATAATTGCATAGCTCAATTAATATTAATTAGTATTCTGAGTTAGTAAAAATATAAACTATGATAATAATAGTACTCTCATGCGTTAGTCATGTGTATTTATTGTGCTTTGCAATCAACTCTAATAGTAGATATGTTATTTGGGAAGTGATTCATTTATCATTGTATAATATATATTTAAATTATAACTAAACATTAACAATATATTATATTTCATGAATGCCTGAAGTTTTAACCCTATAGTTTCTGTGTACGTTGATACTAGAAACTACTAGAAATTAATGCAAAGACAATTCGTAAATAGGTACATGATGATTTGGTCTATAACTCTGCAATGATACCAGTTATATATAGTTTACCATATATATTTAAGAATTAAAATATCTCAGAGCACATACAATTACATAGTAATATACACTCTCTCTATATTCTATGTCGCTCGTAGTATATGATTCTTAGAATTCTCCACAAATATCTTAGCTTCCGCAAACACATACAATAGCAATCGTGTACAGATATGATATAGAGAGGTCTGTTTAGTCTCTTACTTAACAATATTATGTAATATGCAAGGAGCCCGCTCTCTCATCTGTCTGATATATTATATGCATATATAAGTGCTCGCGATATATAAGCTCGCTTCGTGGATGTCATTGTTGTATCAATTGCTATTTTCTATGAAGTAATAATTTAATCTCTATCTCACATTGTTATATAATATATATTATATAATATGAATTCTTTCCCAAATAGATTAATAGATTAATAATAATACAATAAAATATGATATATGAAAAATAAAATATACTCTCTATTATATTATATTATATAATTTATATCACTTTAATAGAATATTGAAATATGATATATACACTCTCTCTACTGTATCATATACTTCGATATATAGCCGAAGCAACATTATAGATACCACACTATACAAAGTTCTGGTTCACTTATTATTAATCTATCTTCCTACTCTACTGCAACAGCCGCATTATAGAATACATCTCCTATCACATTAAATAGGTAAACACAACTTTCATGAAGACATAAACGATTAGTTAAAAATATAATTTATGTCACGAGATCGATAATGCCAGAAAGCATCCTTAGTAGTGAATATTTAGAGTGAGAGACCACACACTATAAACAATCTCCTTACCTTAATCCATCAAATAAAATTGAGAAGAACCAAACAAATTTTAATACCATATTAATTACGTGATAAAACAAATATCTGAATATGAATCAATTAACAATGCAAAAATTCACATATTAAGCGAGACTCTATATGTGATTCTGAATAACTATATGATAGTTATCAAATAGAAGTAACAAATAAAAAAAAAAACAATACAGCGGAAATTGCTAACGGGATATATTTAATATGCTTCGCACGTATTGATACACACTAAATTGACGATAATTACATAGTGTCTAAAGGCACTTAGATTAACAATTCAAAGTGTCAATTTATGTATTCTATTGTTACCTACACTTGATAACGTGTTGATTGCCTGCTACTGGAAATTCCCTAAGGCTAAAAGTTAGGATCTATCATTAAAATTGTCAAAATAAGGATAATGACACGAGTTAATCTGTACGTGCTCTTAGACTCGCTTATAGATTAAAATATTATGCTCACTTAGATATAATTGAATTTTTCTCATCGAGTACTCTCATCATATCTTGTGATGGTTCAAATTATTAGACAAGAATAATTATAAATATAACAAAATTTATTTACCCTCCCCCTCATTAAACATGCCTGTGTGAACACAAAATCTAAATTGTCTTGACTCAATTATAGGTGGATTTTTTGTATGTCTCTCGGTCTAGTTTTAGTTATCTTTTGTTTATTTCTAAATTTATATATATTTATTGTATTTTAATTTTTTATAATGTTACATTGGACATGATTGCAAAGAGATAATATATTCCACCCAAACTGCTATGTTTATTTTTCAATTGCATAGTTTACTTTTTATATTATATTTAATTATTAAATTAATAATATAATTTATTATATATACTAAATAACTCACACTGTATTATATTCTCAATAAGTAGCTATATTAATTCTAAGATTCAATCAGACTATATCTAGTCTTAAATATAATATATACTATAACTTTAACTCACATATTAAATGATATTAAGTACACTATTATTATCATTAACGTTTGATATAAACTTTAAAGAGCTATTTATGAATTAAACTATATTATATATATATCAACGGCGACTCCCTCTAGCAATAAATTACTTAACTATACTCACGTGCTCCTCATTTCTACTCTCTCTCAGTACGGTTACAATGTCCTCAATCTCTTCTCGTAAGCTCAATAAATTACACCTTACACTAGACAAAGGCACAATAATATATCATAATATTGATGTATTAATAATAAATTATACTACCAGAGTTATATAAACCTGTCATAAATATACTGTTACATTACTTATAAAATAATAGTGATAAATATACATTCTCCTTCAAATAAGTATATGATAATTCTTTAAGTGATTTTTAAAAGTAAGTTACCAATGCTTTTCTCCCATTCATTTAACCTATAAATATATTAAATATATTAAAATTAAAAAATTATTTAAATTAATAATATATATACTATACCATATACAAATACTAAATAATGTATAATTTAATGGTAGTGGAGTATATGATATACTCAGTATATAATATTATTTTCATTTATTCTATTTCAAATGGTAATTTTTAGAGGTTAATATCTTCACATTGATACTTTTTGGGAGGGTTGGCCTGTGAATTTAATTATTAATTAATTTAAATTATAAAGTAGTATTTTATTTCCGAGTTATATTATGTATGCTATTGTAAGAATTAACTTAGAGATTAAAAATCCAGTTATTTAATCGTTTTTTTTTTATATTAAATAACATACCATTTTTATATTTCTTTATAAGAAGGCATTAGAGTTTAGATATATGAATAAAAAAAAGTTGAAGCATTGAGTTAAAAATATAATTAAGTGTGATTCTATACGTGAGTGATGTTTGTTCACGTGTTTTTCGAATTTTCTACTTCAGGGCTCCCTAAAAGATTTTATGCCCATATAGATTATGTCTACCATTAATAAACTGGTTATAAAATATAATGTACTTGACTACTTGTGGCTGATTATTTCGCTACTCACTTTTTATTTTAATAATATTATTATACTAATATTATCTCTCTATGTCGTGATGTTATTAATATGTAAATGGTTGGTAGTAATTCTATTTCAGTATATGACTCTATTTTCGATGCTCGATATAGTGATAAATATATAAAATATAATTAAAGAGTGAATAAATATGAGAATATATATAATATGGAGAAAAAAATAATAGAGTAAAAATATACCGGGATATTTATATTCATTAACTTCGCGAAATATTTTGAGAGAAGCTCGTTATGGGGTTGATTAAATTATTACTGTTTATTATATTATATATATATAATCCAATCATGATTAAATGCACGATTAGCACTGTAAGTGTGAGGTAGTACAGTCCTGTCTAGTATATTATAATTATTTATATTATTATTATTTTATATTTAATATATTATTATATATATATATTAATAGTTATATATATATATATATATTATGAGATCATATATAATATATATTTTATATAGTGTGTAGGTATATATAGTATTAATTAGTTAGTTATTATAATTATGTTATTATGTATAGTATTATTATTATTAATTAATATTATGTGCTTATATATTGATGATATATTATTTATTATTAATTTTATATATATATATTGTTATTAGGTAATTATAAGTTAATAAAGTAATTTATATTATTATTTTTAATGTATTATTGTCATAATTTAGATGGACGATTTCTAATACTATCAATATATTATCCAACTACACAAATACATCAATAATAACTTTTATTTATTATATAATATGATCCCTGGACCGACATTAGTGAAGCGTTCTAAAGGACATTCACGTAATGGTCATAATCAAAATGTATTAATTGCATCATCTAACTCTGTATCCTTATTCTATTATATGATATTGTCATAGTTATTATATGTTGTCATTAAAATAATAGGAAGAGGCAATATAATAACTCGAGTTCTTATTCATTACAATTCCTCATGATGTCTGTAAATATTACATATGGTAATATATATTAATATATAATAATCTAAATTTGTAATTTAATTTAATGTTTATTATATCAATAATAATATTACTAATAAATATATATACTACTATAACCATTTTAAGTAGTTTTTTCCAACACACTCTTTACTCCGAGTGATAGCTCTTTTATGTTTCATATTTTTATGTTCTTGATTATTATAGTTATATGATCGTAGGTAGGCGCTTAGTTTAAGATTTATATGATTCATCTACATAGATATAATATTGTATATACAACATTTTAAATAATAATTTTAGAAATAAATCTATATTGTTTAAAGTGAGGTTAACACTCAGAAATCTTCCCGTAAAAATTTTTCCAGTGGGTGAATCATGGTCCATCTGATTTTTCAAACCTTATCTAGTTCCTCTCTCTCAGTTTTTTATATTAGCGTTTATCCTTTGCGCTGGTTTATATATTATTATTCTCATATGTCGCATTTACTGGAGTTAATTATATTATACTCAGTGTTATGGTGGATGAAAATAAAAATATAAATGTATATAAATAAAAAATATACTCTACAATATTATTTTACAAACACGAAATCAAAAACCTTATGTCATATATATATTTAATGGTATAAAACGTCTTTCCAAAGACAAAAACGTTGTTTGTATCATATTTCTTTATTGCTTCACTGCTTATTATTATTATTATTATTATTATTGGAAATATTACTCTCATTCAATTTATAATATTATTTCAGTGAGCTTATAAAAGGTGACTCATAGGAGTGTAAATTACTGTAGTATAGAGATCATGTTCTGATAACATGTATTATGTTTAGTCTTTGAATATTAATGTACGTTGAAATATAGAATCACTATGATATGGAAGCGTCTCGAAATCATGTTGCGAATGAGATAAATCACCGTTATCTTATAATATATTGATTTCTCTCGTGCTATTGTGTGTGATCATATTTTAATATCTCAGTTTATTTATTCTTAATTCTTCGATGAGTAAATGGATATTAATTATAGACTATTGTAAAATATTTCATATCATGATTTATAACCCAACATATCCAATAAATGTAGTGAATTAGCCTTACTTTATGAGTTATCATTCAAACCATTTATTGTGAGCTTTGTACATCTCTATATTCTTAAATTATATTGAATTAATAGATAGTATGTATTATTACGCATAAGAAGGTGTTACTGGCTTAAATTATGAGATTAAAAAAAATAGTTTGTGATGTTTTAATATTCCCCGATAATCAGTCTTTAGGAAATTTTTTCATTTTGATAAGATAAATCTCGAGTGAGGGTTTGGATAAGTGTCTAGTATATAGTAGAGTGAGGAAATGTATAATAGTTGTAGCTCACACAGAACCCTCTCGAATGTTAAAAATACATTAAAGATCTCCACTCAGTTTATTTAATATTAAAAAATTAAAAATATTAAAATAATATAATAAGTATATATAAGGTAGAATATATACTTAGAGTAAGTATTCATTATTATCGTAAACTCTAGTAATGGAAGGATTAGGATGGATAAGCGATAGAGTTAAGTGATAAAATAGATAATAGTGAGATAGATGGTGAATAGTTAGAACACGCTCAGAACATTTATCTTATTCATTAAAAATACTTATAATACCCGAAGTTGCTCATTATTAGTACGATGTTTAACGTCAAAAGTTATGCACATATCAATGTACCGCTTCCTGAGTAATATGATATAAATTAGAGTGGCAGTGACCCAGATAGCGGTGCCATCGTGCCTGGACTTTTATAAATCCAAGATATATACTAATATCACTCATATTTTCAGTGTGCATAATAATACTCGCTAATATATAGGATCCTTATATGCTTCCTTGCTCAGGTGTATCTCACGTGACTCTAAAATAAGTCAATTAAGTCAACAGCTCCCAAAATAAATAGATAAATTATCATTATACAATCTTTAATGAGTTATCCCAGGGCATAGTTTACAATTATTATAATTCCTAAAATGAGTTAATATATTTACATGTTTATTACTATATATATCCCAGCGCGCGATTTTACTGAACTTGCCTATGTTTCATAAGTCATAACAAAATAGGATTAAAGATAGGCTTGACTCCAAAACATATCGACAATGAAAGTAACAAAAAGCACCTGTTCAAATTTTTTTTGTTCTTTGGATATCATATTTATTTTTGCACAAAGAATCGGTAATGTGCACTGAGGAGGTATACATATTAGTTTGCTATATGTTTCTCAGGCTCTCTCTCTAATCTGGATCTGATCATCCACTCATATTCTATAAGTAGAAGAGATATACTGTTCAAGTCTCCCAATATCTTCTTATCTCTCTATGAATAATAATTTATACGCTCGGTCTAATATGAAGTTACAAAAAAATACCTGGCTTTATTGTATATACTATTTTCACTTTCTCTGAAGTTAGTTCCTGATATATATTACACAGGAGTAAAATAAAATTGTTAATTCTTCTGGGAAATTACTGAGTCGGTTGTAACAGAGAATAATAGTGTATCAATTAACTGCTGCAAGTGAACACGTACCATTCTCTCGGTGTGCTCTCATGATCAAGAGTCTATGCGCGAGTTCTGGCCTGTAGATATATACCGAGTTTTAAAAATAATATAATAAAAATAGTAAACCAACTGAAGGTAGATATAATTTGAGCTTAGAGGTGCTTATAAGCCTTTATTATTATTAAACCCAGAGAGGTATAATATAATAACCTGAAGTCTTAGACTTCATATATAATATACTAGTATATGAAGAATCCATTCATACCGTTTCATGGATCTCATATGATCTTAATATTGAAATTTTGTATGATGTATACACACAGAGTATATAGGTTCTCCACCACGCTCACTCAGACTACATATCAAAGGCATTAAGTACTCTCCTCTCCAAAGTGAGCATATGTCTTCTCTGTGAACATATATAAGATCCTAGTCAGCTCCTTCAGTAGTATGTAACTAAAGTACACTCTATATAGAACGATTGCCTATAAAACATAGTGAATATGGTATAAGTAATACCTTGTGTAATATGTTGTCACTGTTTGGGAAATGGTAATATGAAGTGAGAAAAATTAATATAAAAAGTAGAGATGGGCAATAATGATTTCATGTCTGATAGAACACCGGCTTATGAACATCTACTTATATGGCACATCTCTAGACGTAAGAGAGTGTTATGGTACTAAGGGTTGTGTACTAGCGAACCAGAAAATTGCAGGTTAGTTTCCCATTAAAATCGTGGAGGCTGAAGGCATGGAAGGGCATGCGAGCTTATACCATATGAAATGTAGAAGAAAGAGCATTTGTGTACAAATATATTATTTTATGATACCTTATTTTTTTCACTGATGTTAAACTCTTTGTGCAAACGGACACCAAAATAGCCGAACCTTCTCTTACTTTTATTTTACACCTAATCTATATATATGCTATATATTTTGTCTAGGTGCCTAAGGACGCGCTAAAACTTTAGAAAAAGACCTTAAGCCTAACTTAAACCTATAATAATTAATAATCATAAAGAATTAGTATTACTGCTTTATACTAAGTTTGGTACATTAATTCTCACTATAAGCTCTCTCTCAGAGACAGTACACGTATCTGAAGCGGACTTCAGCTCTCTCACTGTGATGGCCTTGAGTGTACCAGCTGTGTGTGTTTGACTATATCCTCGGTACGTGAGTTCACTCAGTTCGAGTTAGGTCTGAGCATATCCATTTGTTGTCCTTTTAAAGGTTTATACTATATCCTGCTCATGACATCAATATTATTTATTATTAAATAGTTTTGTAAAGTATAGAGTAGATAAATAGGGGAAAAACTAAAACTATGGAACACAGGCTTTAACCCAACATCTCCGTAGTAAAAGCTTCAGCGAACCATATGAGGTGACAATATAAGGTGTACCTCTTGATAAGCACCTCTCTTCGAGAGAAATTTACGAACGCCCACCCAGTCTATGTTTGGTGAAAAAATATTTTAATTTTTCACTTTCCAACATGAAAACTTTTATTTATATAAACGATATATAACACCTAAACTTAAGTGATTTGGATTCTCATGTACTAACATTATTTCAATATCCCATAGGTTTTGTACTCCAAGCTAATAGTGAAAACGTTAAAGATAATGGGCACTACTTATATATCTAACATGTTTCAGAGCTCATATGTTTATGGCTACCTGGTACGATGTCTAATATTCTCGCAATGGGCTCTCAACGGATATTCGTTATACTGTGCATGCCATATACGCAAAACTAGCGTGCAGTCTCCGCTTTGTCGATGTTCAGGCCATAATGATGTAGTGTCTCTGCGGATCATATGCGAGATACCGGATAGTCATAGTAACCGCTTACCTCGCGGTAGTAAGCTATATGTACAGGAGACACCTCACAAGTATTTTCTCTACTGTTGATTATGAAAAGACGTTAATAGAACAAATATGTGTAAAGAGCTGTGCTACCTCGTGACTACAGATATATATAAATATCCCAAATTATTAGAATATACATTTACTGGGATACTAGAGTCTTCGTTTCACTGTGGATAAGAAAAATGAGAAACGTGATATTGTCTCTATGACGGACTCATAATCGGAGTGTGAAAGTCGAGGAGAGTAACGATCAGTACTTCATCAACTACTGCTGTTAGGACAGGGTTTACAAGCAATGATCTCCAAGATAAATTTGCCTACGAGAGACTAGTATAAGATCACTGGTCATCAAAGTGGCTAAAACGCGCCCAATAGAGCAGTCCCCAATTTTCTCTGACTGAGAAAAAAAAAAACAAAACTATCTTGCCACATTGGTCTTCTGTCGCATATACTCACGGACATACGCATTAGAAAGAAAACAGTTGAGAATCAGTAGAGATTGAAGTCATGAGGAGAATGGAGTAGGGTTTTTCCCGGTTAACGTTTTCTTGGATCATGCCATAGCGTCTACACGTCTTTTATGCAACTTAATCTTCTGTGTCTTAACATAACGTTAAGTACAGCAGTGAGATCCTGGGGTAAGACGAAGATAAAAGCTGATAAGCATCTGTTTTGAGTCTCATTAAATACTCAGACAGAATCATAAGCTCATTGAAAAATATGTGGACAAAAGCATTAGTTTGCGTCTTTGTGAGGAGCAAAGAAGAAAGGAGTGCATCTAATTAAGAAACGTTTTTCGAGGTATGATTTCTTAACATCTATATGGGTTTGCGTCTCTTTAGCTGGCTGTGTATTTTGCACGAAACTCATCGGAGAGAGCGTGTCGTTCGCCATATTCCAATACAAGAGTCCCTCAGCTACACATTATTTCAACCGAAACCCTAGTATATGATTGGAGAAGAGGGAAAGCATCAACGAAGCACTAGTTAGTCTGTGAAGGTCTTTAATTTGACTTCTTGCGATCTGTATTTCTCTTCTTCTTGAAGATGGCGTCCTTCTACTTACGTGATAATGGGAATGAGGGGTACACATTAGGAATATACTTCTAAATTTTATGGAGAATGTGTAAAATTAAAGATTTTACAAGATGATACCTATGGGTTGTTTAGAGTAAGGAAACTAATACCTCCCCGCGATATATGTGCTATTCGTTACCGGGAAGGTGGCCAAATGGGGTCTGTGGATATAAATGATAGCTAAAAAAGTCAAGCGAATTTGTTTTTGCCAGCTCGAGGGAAATTGGTACGATGGTATCCACTCAAATTAGAATAATAGAAGTACAATTTAAGCTTGAGATATATAAAAGACTTAATTTGGCTCTCTCAAATTTATTATAATATATTACGTGAGAGAATTAATAGGCGATTTTCATAGGTACTCTATTTTATGTCCCCCTTATATGTACCAACCTCGCGAAAGGAAAAAAATATGACAAATTTAAATATCCTTCATTCATTGTTATTAAAAAATATATATTAAATAAATTCAAACTTTCCCTCATTTACATTACACATCTACCACCTCAGGAACAAGCATCAACGAACATATATATATATATATATATATATATATAATAATATATAATAATATATATATATAATATATATATATATATATATATATATTATATTATATATAATATATATAATATATTATATATATATATAATATATATATATATATATAATATATTATATTATATAATATTTATAATATAATATATTATAATTATATATAATATAATATATATATATAATTATATTATATATATATATATATATATATATGTAATATATATATATTAATATTAATAAATATAATAATTATATATAATATATAATATATAGATAAATATATATATATTTATATTATATTATATAAATAATATTATTATATATTATATTAAATAATTAATATTAATATATATATAATATAATATTTAATATATAAATATATATATAATATAAATATATTATATATATTATATATATATTACCTTCTAATAATTTCTTGTAGAAAGTTAATTAACGCAGGTGATAAATGAGATGCCCATTGCTTTATTCTTTTAGGTCCCCAACAAGTACATGCCAAAATATGTCATACTATATAGTCCTCGTTAACATATTTATTTCTCAGGCAGGAATTTTAAACGTCGTTACTATATGGTTTTACCGTTAGGCTTTCGTGTATTTTCGTTCTATAACTGGTTACATGATAATAATTAGATGCTATTGTAAACACACTTTTAAAAGATTCGCCGTCAACCAAGAGCGGAGGCAAAAACAAAATAAGTGCAAGCTTGCTGTCAAGCGTGATAGGGAAGCCCCGAATCCTCGATAAGCTCTTGATTGCATTTTCTGACCGCTTATAACATTTTTAGTCCCTCAGATGTATCAATTCATTAATCATCACTTTACGCTATATGCGCTCAATACTTTAAAACCCATTCACGCCTAAAGATGCTAAAAGGACTAATGGAAAACTATAAAAAAAATCAGACATAAGAAATATTACTGTAAATAGATGTGACACAGAACATCTATCTATAGAATGTCGTCTCACGTTCTCTGAACACTCCAGTTTACCTAGAATATACAGTTCATCATATTTGATATTTTGCTTTTATCAACTTTTTGTTTGTAACAAGGGAGATAAAAGAGAATTGCAATGTCTGTTGTTTTATCCTTTATACATATATCATATTCTCCTCTCTCCTTTCTCTACTTAAATTTCTTTCTCTCGAATTTTTCTATTTCGCGAGGTTACATAAGAGAGGCTTCGCCGAACGATGACGGATAAGCGACAATTCGTTATCGCATCAAATGACTTTTCTATCATTGCTTTTTTGTTTAAACAAGGCGAGAAGTGTGTTAAACGAAGAGTGTCAAAATAATATATATAATGTTATACTTGTATAGTCCTTCTTGCTTTCTTGTTCTATATGGTTATAGAACTTATATAGGAGAAAATTATTTTATTCGAGAAAAAAAATAAAGTAGCCCCAAAAAATATTTTCCAGAATTTAAACAGATATGAGAATCTTTCTTCATGTAAATAATATTGATTCATTTTATTATTATTATTATTATTATGGGTTTTCTTCTGATGTTATTATTGCTTACCCGGACGATCCATTACTTATATTATCTTTATTCACGTTGCTTGAGAAAGAGAGGAAAGAGAGAGAGAGAGAATTAATTAATTTTGATATTATATATGAGTAGATATCCATGTATAGATATTATGATGTGATGGAGATATGAAGATATTGATTATTATTTGATTATTAGTAATATGATATCATATGATGAGATGAGAATTGAGATTAGAGTTGAATGAGAGATGTAAGATGAAACATTGTATTATGTTATGATGAGATATTCATTAGTAGATATTAGAAAAAATGTGGGATAAAGTAAAACTGAATTAATATTTATTTTTTATATATAACAGGATTAAGTAATTTTCTATAATATTAGATGAATATCTTTATTTATGTGTGATTGTATTGTCCATTATTTAAATTTATTATTTATATAATATTATTATATGTATTATTTATTTATATTATTATATATAATTTAATATTATTAATATTATATATATAAATTATTATATTTATTATTATATATAATTAAGTTAAAGTTAAGTTAAGGTTAAGTTACTATTATTTATATTATTATGATTTATATTATTAATGTAATTAAATAATTAATTCTCGTACGTTTGTGACTTATTAATTTAATTAATAACAATTTCTTTTATTAGGCTAATGAATTTTAATTTTTTTCTGATATTTAGCAATTAATAAACATTATTTATATATTATTATTAATTATTATTAATATATTATTTATAATTATTATTATTATATGCCATGGTAATATTTTTATTTTAAAGTTATATATTTTCCTATATCATTTAGATTAGTAATAATTTTTTGTTATGTTATTGATAATCTAATTCAGCTTCATTTTGGGCTGATATTTATAATTAATTAACATATAAAATTAATTATTTCTTCATATATGATTTATTAATTATTATTATGTGTTGTGTTGTGTGATGGTGTGTGTTGTACCAGTGCGCGTTCTATTATTTATGTGTGCTATTTACTGTGTTGTATACGCCCTATATATAGGTAATAAAAGAGTAATAGTCGTCTTTGTTTTAAAGAGACAACAAGTGGCCCTTTGTATTTCCCGTTGTTATTATCTTAGTTATGTATAGTTATATTATATATATATATATATTATATATATATATATATTTATATATTATATAATATTAATATATATTTATATTATATATATATATTATATTATATATATTTAAGAATATATTAGATTTATACCTTATATATATATAATTTATTATATATTAATAATTTAATTTATAATTATTATATTATTTATTATATTATTATTAATTATAATTTATAATTATTTAATTTAATTATTATATTTATTTATATTTATTTAATATAATATATTAATTATTATATATTATTACCATGCTTAGCTCTTTATTTTGACTATATATTATTAAGATATTTAAACAAAGCATTATTTTAAATTTATATTATTATGTATAAGATTAATTATTATTAATTAAGTATATTAATTATTTTAATTAATATATTATTATGTATTACGGTTATTTGCTAGTCATTATTAATTTGCAATAAATATTTATTTATTTTATTTTTAATTATTATTATATTTATTGTGGGTACTCCCATTCTTCCTTATTTTCTGTGAATATGCTTTATCTTATTAATAATATTAGAATATATATAGTATATATAATATAGGTATTAAACACATGATTGTGTAATATTAATAATTGTTAGGATATTATATTATGAAGCTAGAAACTCATATATTAGGTTGTATGGTATATATCTATATAATTGTCAATTATATACACCTTACATACAGCATATTTTTAACAGTTTTTAAATTAATTTAGATAATATTTATATTAATTAATTTTTTAGCAATCATTTTTATTGCTTTAATGTTTTTTTTATATTTTGTTTTAATTTAGAAGTGAATTATTTATAAATTATTATTTATTATTATATTATTATTATTATTATATTATTATTTTAATTATTTAATTATTATTAATTTAATTTTAATATATATGATATTTTTCATTATTATTTAATTATTATTATATTAATTATTTATTGCTGTATATATTGATTCTCTATTGACCTATTATTATATTATTATTATTATTATTATTATTATTATTATTATATTATTTAGTATATTATTTATTAATCTATATAATTTTTAATATATTTATTTATTTAATATTATATTATTTTGATAAATAATATTAACGTTTTAATTTATTATTATAGTATATTATTGCTTATACTGTTCCTATAAGCCTATTATTAATTAATTATAATATAAATTCATTATATAATATATAAAAAATTATTATAATATCAATAATTAAAGTAACAACAATTAATAATTAGAATTTAATTAAATAATAATTAATAACTAATGAGTATATTTTAGTATTAAGTTTATAAAAATGTACACTATTAAATAAATTGTAAAATTTAAATATTTAATTAAGATATTTATATCTATAAATTATAATTAGATTCATAGAAATAATCAAATAATAATAATAATTTCAAAATATATTAAGAATAAAATAATAATATATAATATATAATAATAATAATAATAATTAATAATAATAATAATAATGTATGCACAATGTGAATGCAGTTAATAATAAATAATAATTTAATAATAATAATAATAATATAATAATAATAATAATAATATATTATTAATAATAATAATATTATTTATATTTTTATTATTTAATTTAATTAATTAATAAATTTAGATTAATTTTTATTTATACATTTAAATTATTAAAATAAAGGTCGCTAAATTTAGTTAATTATATTATTTATGATTATATTTTTCTTTATTTATTATATTTAATTTATATTACTATTTAATTTTTAATTTTAATTATTATAATTATTTATAATTCATTATTATTATATTTATTAATATATTAATTATATTATTATTTATAATTAATTTATTATTATTATTTTTATTAAATTATTATTAATTATATTATTATAATTATTATTATTTTATATTATTATTTATTTTTTATTATTATTATATATTTTAGTATATTAATTATAATTATTATTATTTAATTATATATTATTTAATTATTTTATATATTTATTAATTTATTATTTAATATTTAATTATTATTATTATTTATATGATACATGTTAGCCACTCATTAAAAGAATGGTTGAGGGCCCTGTATATATATATATATTTATTTTATTACATACTCAATATATATATTAATATATATATATAATATATATATATATATATATATATATGTAAATATTATATATATTAATATATAAATACAATTAAAATATTATATTAATAATTATATAATATATTAATTATATATAATATATATTATCTATATAATTATATAATATATATATATATATATTTTCTATAGAATTTCTTTCCTAACAGAAAGGTGTATATATTATTACATCTATACGAATAAAAAAGATAAATATAAACATATCTAATATTTATATATATATAAATATAATATAAAAATGAATTATAAGTGTGACGGTTGGGTTTTATTAGTGATTGGTCTGACCATGGGGGAGTTCCGTTCGTCCAAGGGAAGGCCTTAAAACCGTGGGTAGAGTGGATTCACCTCACCTCAGAGATGCACCTAAACCCTCAGAAATCACCTACTCTCACGAGTTATTTGGATTATTTGGATTGAACGAGCGAAGTCGTTATTAATATTATTTATCCATTTGCTTAATCATAATTATCATATTATCTATTTATATGCTTATTATATTCGCTAATTTTATTTTATATTTATATATTATTTATTATTATTGAATTATTAATTTATTTGGTAATAAAATTTATTATATTAATTTATTAATTTCATATTTAATTAATATTATTATTATTATAATTATTTAATAATTTGTTAATTATATTAATTTATATATTATATTTATTATATTATTATTTTATATATTTATTTAT
>JABUQX010038276.1:47500-52500 GCA_015478945.1 Trachelipus rathkii
TATCTTAAACTGATCCTTCTAGTAGTATCTTATAGCTTTGTCAGATACTAGATATCTTAAGCTGATCCTTATAATAGTATCTGAAAGCTTCGTCAGATATTAGATATCTTAAACTGATTCTTTTAATAGTATCCGATAGCTTCGTCAGATACTAGATATCTTAAACGGATCCTTCTAATAGTATAGGATAGCTTGGTTAGATATTAGATATCTTAAAATGATCCTTCTAGTAGTATCTTATAGCTTTGTCGGATACTAGATATCTTAAGCTGATCCTTCTAATAGTATCCGAAAGCTCCGTCAGATATTAGATATCTTAAACTGATCCTTCTAATAGTATCCGATAGCTTTGTCAGATATTAGATATCTTAAGCTGATCCTTCTAATAGTATCCGAAAGCTTCGTCAGATATTAGATATCTTAAACTGATCCTTCTAATAGTATACGATAGCTTCGTCAGATACTAGATATCTTAAACGGATCCTTCTAATAGTATAGGATAGCTTGGTCAGATATTAGATATCTTAAACTGATCCTTTTAATAGTATCCGATGGCTTCGTCAGATATTAAATATCTTAAATTGATTTTTTTAATAGTACCCTAGTTTTTAAGGAGGAAGCTTTCATGTACAAAGTTCTTTATTTGTCCAGATATTCGATTGGTTTTCGGATAATTTAGCAATTAAACTATTACTATATTTGCTATATTTCATATTAAAACCAAAATATTTATCTATTGGAAGATATTTGATTAAGTATTTTTCACCATCTTTTTTTTTTTATTGAACCCTCACGAACACCATTGAATAGGATTAAATAGAAACCCGAACTAGAAAAAAGGTTCTAGAAGATTGAAAGCGTGACTAAGGAATGAAAATCCTAGAAAAGAATTAATTATCTAGTGAAGAATTTAATACAGTTCCTCATCAGATCGATGATAAGAATATATGCGATAAAGACTGCGAATTATTCACATAATATATTTATTACAGCTTCATCCATATCCGCAAATATCTGATGTTTCACATCCGTTTGGCCACTGCTCGGGCGGGAAAGGTCTCGTCTAGAAGACTATAGAAAGGGAAGCTCAAGCCAGTCTACAGACTAAGGAGAGATGAAGCGAAGTTTAATAATAAAAATAATATCACTTTGGGCTTTTATTATTATTATTATTATTATTATTATTATTATTATTATTATTATTATTATTATTATTATTATTATTATTATTATTATTATTATTATTATTATTATTATTATTGTCTTTATTTAAATTATACACTGATTATATATATATATATATATATATATATATATATATATATATATATATATATATATATATATATATATATATATATATATATATATATATATATATATATTATATATATATATATACTATTATCTACCGTATCCATATATATATATTATATCTATATATATATATATATTATATATATATATATATATTTATTATTATAATATATATATATAATATATATATAATATATATATCAGGGCGAAGCGTCCAGTCATCTATTGATGCGGAGATGACTGACCAGATGATATAAAATAAATCAATCCTTTTTTCAAATTTCATTTATTATTTTCATTTTCATTATATATATATATATATATATATATATATATATAATATATATATATATATATAGTATATTATATATATATTATATATATATATATATATATATATAAAAATATATCACACTAGCAATCTCTCAAACAACATCGTCAATATATTATATAATTATAAATATATATATATATATATATATAAATATATATATATATTATATATATATATACTATATATATATATATATATTATTATATATAAGTATATTATAAATGCGCTTGAAAAACACGGATTGCAATTAAGAATGAATTAATATTAATTAAATATGCCCAAGTAATCTCTAAATTTGTCGGATCAATTGCGAGCACATTATCAGTATTATTATATAATGTTCACATCTCTCAACCAATCAAATTGCCCAGAAATGTATAGTGATATAACATAGAAAGGTCATCTCTAAGTTTTTCGCTGAAGTGAGTTTAAAATTTCGTTCAAACTTCGAACTTCGAAAATATAATAAAATGATAAAAAGTTATATAATTCATAAATTATGTATTTCTGCAGTGAATACAGTACTAAATTTTAGTTTTTGCAAAAACAAGTCAATTAAAGTTCCTTACTTTAGTTTTAATATACACTTTATATAGTTTGAAATATCATGAAAAAAGCTTAAACAATTTTAAAAACAAGAATTGGCAAAAAATCTAAAAAGTTTTCTTTGAAAAAATTATGTATTTAATGGGAAACTACTTTGAAAGTGTAGTAATTATTATTATTATTATTACACTGGGTAACAGCCAAAAAATCGTCAGGGGTTTCCTCAGCATATTTAGACTAATTTTGGTGTTTTTCCAAAAATCACCTTGGTTTTGCTCTATCAGGTCAACTTTTTTGAGATACAGCCATAAGCCCTTACTGACGAGCTATACATATGATAATTATCATATGTATAAGCTCGTCAGGTAGGCCTATGGCTGTATCTCAAAAAGTTGACCTGATAGAGCAAAATCAAGGTGATTTTTGGACTCAGAACACCAAAATTAGTCTAAATATGCTGAGATTTTGAGTTCAATCCTATATTTCTGGAAGAATATAGCGAATTATTCATATATAAATGGTTGCTTCTGATGTGCTGTTTCAAAATGACTAATTGATGACCTTTTTTCTTTCTTTTCAGAGTATTGATATGGCTTCAGCGCGAACGGTCATGCAGGAATAAATCCTGACGTTTTCTGCTAGCAAGTCTGCGGAGAATATCACGAGGCAATGCAAAGGAAGGGCATCACAGAGCTTTGTGAAGCGCGCCTACCAGGCTTACTTTCAAAGTCAAGCTGGGTGACCCAAGATAAGTCCTGGGCACCGCACACGGTGTGCAAGACGTGCGTGAAATATCTTCGGCGGTGGACGAAGGGCACGAAAACTTCACTGAAGTTTGGGATTCGATGGTTTGGAGGGAGCCGTCTGACCATGAATCGGATTGTTACTTTCTGCGCCATCGATACTACTGGCATCAACCGGAAGAATCGGAGCAGCCTCCAGTACCCCGACCTTCCATCTGCCCGCCGTCCAGTTGCTCACTGCGAAAAACTTCCTGTACCAGCGTGCAGAGAGCTTCCTGACAGCGACGACGAGGCCACCACTGCATATGAGGGAGGAGATACAGATGAGGAGTATGGAACACCAGATGGTCCGCAGCCCTTTTCACAATGTGAGCTTAATGATCTGGTTCGGGATCTCAGCTTGTCGAAGACTTCCGCCGAGCTGTTGGCCTCCAGACTCAAAAAGAAAAATCTACTCGGTGAGGACGCGCGTATCACGTTTTTTCGTAGAAGGCATCAGGACTACATGGGCTACTTCTGCTGCGAGGAGGAAGACCTCGTGTACTGCCGAGATGTCGCCGGTCTTCTTGCTAAACTCGGCGCTCCTTAATATGATCCGAGAGATTGGCGACTCTTCATAGACAGTAGCAAGCGCTCTTTGAAGAGTGCTGCTCAGATACACAACGGGAACGATTCGCCTCAATTCTCTTGCGCACTCCACAAGCTCTCAACAAAGAGAAATATGAAGCAGTCAAGTACGTGCTCGACAAATCCAATATCAGCAGCAACCAATGGTCATCTGCGTCGACCTTAAAGATGGTGAACTTTCCTACTTGGTCAGCAGTGGGTACACAAAGTACCCATCGCTTTAAGTAAGTGGGACAGTCGAAGACAGAAGCCCAGCAACTATGTGGAAGCCAAGAGTGGCCGGCCTGCGAGCAAGTTAGTACCTGGGGCCAGCAACATCATAAACGAACCTCTTGTTGACCGGGAAAAGATTTTGTTCCCACTGCTTCACATCAAGCTTGGGTTAATGAAACAGTTCACGCGCGCTCTGGACAAGGATGGGAGGTGCTTCAACTACCTGTGCCGAGCCTTCCCTGGAGTCACCATTGAGAAGCTGAAGGCTGGCATTTTCGATGGCCCACAGATACGGCAGCTCATCAAGAGGACACAGAGTTCGAAAACTCCATGAACACGCTAGAGTGCGCAGCCTGGAGGTCGTTTGTGCAGATGGTGAACAACTTCCTGGGGAACAAGAAGGCAGCAAACTACGGCACACTCATATACAGAATGATAAAGAACTTCCAAAACCTCGGGTGTTTGATGAGTATAAAGATGCATTTCCTGTTCTCACACATGGAGAGGTTTCCTGAAAACCTTGTGCGGTCACGACGAGCAGGGAGGAAAAGGCTTCCATCCAGACTGCGTCAAATGGAGGAGAGGTACCAGGGGAGGTGTGGGCGCAGTCATGCTCGCGGACTACTGCTGGTCGCTGAAAGAAAGACAACCCAAGCAGTGCCTCACACACGAAATCGAGGAAACGGGATAAACCCGTTAACTCTGGGAACTTTTGTGTCACCGGTAACGCTCATGCACATGTATTAACTTATCAAATGTAATCGAACCAGTATGATAATAAATGAATGATTTGGATACGTTGACTTTTATTTACCCAGGAAAACGGAAAAACCAAATGTTTATGATCCTCAGGAATTGGGTTTTTGGACGAAAAAGTTTTTTCTTAAATGTCTGTAGCGAACAAACCAGACCTGATTGAAAAAAACAAAGGGCATTTTTGGACTCGGCGCAATCTCAAATAGTCTAATTCCGCTGGAAAACCCTGAACAGATTTTTCAAAAAAAAAATTTTTGTTACCTGTTTTAATTATTATTAATTATTATATTATTATATTTTATTTTATTATTATTATTATTATTATTATATTATATTATTATATTAAATATTATTATTATTATTATTATTATTATTATTACTATTATTATTATATTATTATTATTATTATTATATTATTATTATTCATTATTATATTATTGATTATTATTATTAATTATTAATTA
>JABUQX010038276.1:57500-65000 GCA_015478945.1 Trachelipus rathkii
CTCGTCTGTGAACAAATTTGGCGCATGGTATGCAAAAGGTTTGGCTCACCCCGATATATAGTATATAATATATATATATATACTATATATATATATATATATATATTATATATATATATATATATATATATATATAATATATATATATAATAATAAGTATTATATATATATATAATTATTATATATATATATATATATATATATACTATGAGAGAGAGAGAGAAGAGAGAGAGAGAGATTTTATTTTTAAGAAATCGGTTCTCTATTCTTAATAATTGTTAACCACACGCACACACAGCACACACTACACACACCAAACACACACACAGCACACACACACACACACACACACACGACACACACACCATATATATATATATATATATATATAATATATATTTATATATATATAGTAATATATATATATATATAATATTATATTACTATATAACATATATATATATAATATATATATATATATACACTATGCGCAAATTTTGCTTGAATTAAGGTTACCATCAACGAGAATTAAGGTCACTAGCAAGGACCAAATTATCCAGTTTGAATTAGAAGTAAAAAAAAAAAATATATTATGAATCCGATTATGAGAGATGAGATATTTTCATTCGATTGGTTTTGTGAAAATGTAAATTAGAAGATTTTTGGAAGCCGAAAATCCTAAAGCAGTGTGTGCCGCGGCGCCGTGGGATGCCTCAGCTTCCCCATTGAGGTCACGCGAAATATTAGAATTATCTGATGAATTTATTTTCGTTTTCAATTTAATATTGTAATAAAATAATAAAAATAAAATAATAACTAATTTTTAAGAGAAAAAATAATTAGAGCTTGAAAAAGGGTGCCTTCGATAAACCTGAATTAAGCAAGGGTCTCGCAAATAGGAAAAGTTTGAGAACCACTGCTAAAGTAATTCTTGAATATACGAATTGTAACCTTTCAATATGCGTAGCAATATCACTAAAAGCATATTTGAACTTTATTCTTTTTGAAGACAAACATACTAATCCATTTATGTTAATATTCGGCCAAAATTAAGAAGTGCTTAATAATTTTGCACGTCTTTCAGTTTTAGAAAGACGTATGACCTGTTGGCATTTGGATTTTTAATTGCTCATATAGAGTACGCGGCAACTTATGTTGTTAATGTTGATTTTCATAGATCGATTAATTCGATTTTCGAAGATAGAATAATTAAATTTTTGAAGATTGAATGATTTTTCGAAATTCTTATTTTAATTGGTCTTCACGTTCGTCTGATTTGACTATACCAAACTTTTCCTTTGGGGTTTGAAGAACTTGACGTACGAGTATGAAATGAATGAATGAGTCACAGAAGATTTTACTCTTCATCAGCGGGATTCGAATACTGGAACTCCGCGTTGCTGAGTTAACAGTAACCGGGCGCTTTATCCACTAAGCCATCCACGTCCTTGGACGGTCCAGTAACTAACTTTATCACAACATTTGAAAAGCTGTTCATTTCTTGGACCAGATATGTTAAGATCTGTTATGGAAATGTCTTTGAAGGAGTTCATGTTTGCTAAAAGGAAATATGTAGCACAACTTTCCAGACGTCGTTTTAAGCAAGTTTATTTTATTTGCTACATAAATATGTAACCACTTAAGTACAAGTAATTAACTAGCGAAAACTTTATTAAATGACAAACGTTTTATGCTTTAGCTATAGTATTTATATATATATCTATAATATTACTATAGTATACTGCATATGAATATATATAATAGTAATATATATAATTATAATATATAGTTATCATATATATATATATATAATATAATATATATAGTAATATATATATAATGCGTATATATGTATATATTTAACTATACTGATATGATAATTTAATTATAAGTAACAAATTCTTCTAAATAAACTGGAATATTTTAAATTTATTATTATCTTTATTTATATTTATATTATTATATTATGCAAGATATTTAATTGATAATCTCCGAATTATAGTATTTATACTATTTATAGTGTATAGTATATATATATTATTATATATTTATTATATATATTTATATGGTGTTTTTATTACTCAGGTGTTCGATATTATAATAGTATAATAATATTAATGTATATTATATATATATATATATATATATATATATATATTATATATATATAATACTATATACTAGCAGAGTTTCTTTAAGACACAGGCAGTCCTTAATCTAGAGAACTGAACAAATGCGACAAGCTAAACAAGATGGACACTGTTTTTAATTTAATCAGCGAAGAGTTTGAGTGAAGAAGATGTAATAAAATAAATAGAAAATCGCTTAAAATAAGATTTTCAAATTTTTAATAATATAGGAAACAATTGATTTGGATATACTTATGACGCGATTTGGAAATAAAGAATGGAATTATTGGAAGCTCAGGGAAAATGATTTGTGCTCAATAGGAGTTGAATGTTTTCGTAGCTGTCAAGGACAAATGAAGATTTTCTTCGCATGGTTATAGGGCGACAGGGCTAGCAACCCGGTCCTTTCATTTTGCTTGTATTACTCTTGGTCCAGCGTTAGAATCTTATGCTCCTAGAAGCAAGATCTCTCGGAGAGCTTGAATGAACCGAGTTGAGGCCTAATGGAAAGAGGAGGCAGTTCCGCTTGAGAAGGGCGAAAACCCTACCTGTGAGTGTTTGAACTCGAGGACTGGCGTGGAAATACAAGTTGAGGCTGAAAATGGGTTTTCTGGAGTGCTCTATTGGGCTTGAGTTTTCGGGCCAGAAGAAGACAGCTCGCTGACCCACTGCTACAAGGGCGAAAGCCCTTTCTGGGAGTTTGTTTGATAGTTAATTGAATAAGATCGAAGATGATTGTACGATAAGAGCCGGAAAATGCAACAACAAAGAGTTTAAAAGTTCTGAGCTGCCGGAAATTTCTTTTTATCATTATCTCATTTTGGGCATAGAAATAAGGGTAGAAAATAAGTTTAATTTTTTTTTTTTAACTAAAGCAATACCGCCCTGGTAAACCGCAAAGATGGAAAGAGTCGGGGTCTCTCGGCCTACTGGTGGACGAGGGGGGGGGGGGACGAAGTCCCCCCTCTGTCCCCCGTCGGCTCGAGCCCCTAAAAAAATTCTTGTCTAAAATTGTCTACTGATTACAAAAATAACATTTGTTTTAGTGTAAGATTTGTAGTTCTCTAATTACACGCCTGTCCTAAAGTAAAAAATCCGTCTGGCCATATATATCATAATAATTATATATAATATTTATATAATATATAGTATAGTATACTATATATATAGATATATAATATAATATATTATATATATAGTAATATATATAATATATTATATAATATATATATATAATATATACTATATATATATATATATATATTCGATGATGAAGATAAACTAATGGATGAAATTAATTGCGTATTTCATAGCAATTTATTCACCTTTTTCCATTAAGATAATTTTTTGAGGTCTCAGGTAAAAAAAAAATTGGTTTTAAAAAATTGGTTTTAATTAATTAAACCTTTACGGTAATTAAGAGACATACATTACAGTTACTTATAAGATTCGTTTTTTTTTTTGTTTTTTTTTAGTTTTATTTCTTTATAACAGGGTTGTTTAATATTTTTTTAATAAAAATTTTAAAACATCAAATTTTAGAAGACGTAGGCCCTAGTTTAAAGAATCCATTGAATTAAAGAAAAAATTTTCATTGTTAAAAATCATATAGTTAGTATATATATATAGGTATATATATATAATATATAGATATATAATATAATATATAGTATATATATATATATATACTATAGTGGTATATTATAGTATATTATATAATATATTAATACTATTTATATATAATATCAGGGGTTGGCAGAATGGGCTTCGACACGCTAAAGAACCCACTGAAAAAAAAAACGTTATTTGCCCACTAGTTTTTTTCGGAATAATTTACATGTAAAAATAATAAAAACAAAAAATGAAAATAATATTAGAAATTATACTTTCTTTAGTTAAATAAATGTTATAACTCATTGAATTCTATTGTTGAAAGAATATATTATATAGATATATATATATAATTATATATATATTAATATAATATATATATATAATATATCATATATGATATATATATACTATATTAGTTAGTATGATCAGATAATAGTGAATATATTATATATGCGTGTATACTATATATATAGTAATATATTATTATTATATATAATATATATATAGTATTATAATATATATATATATTATATATAGATAGTATTTATGCATAGAGTATCCTGTGATGATATATACCTAGGTATTGTAATATATGAGTAAATATTATGATTACGTATATGGTAGGTATAGGTATATAACTAATGATATCCCTAGTACTATTAATACATATATGATATCATATATATATTTATAGTATATATATATATTTATAATATCAGTAAATCGTATAAGTATATACTATAGTATGAATAATATTATCTATAGTAGTATTATATAGTATATACGTATAAGTATATATTACGGCATAATAGTGGTCATGTTGTTAGTATATATTATCATATAAGTATATAAGCGTACGTGTGAGTATAATATAGTATAAATTATATAACTGTATATAGTGATAAATATATGACTGTTATATATTACGTACTTTGTAATTAGTAGCTAGTATATAATGAGCTATATATAAATGATATATAATGAGTATGACTATATGATAGTACTAATTAATATATATATACGTATTAATATATATATATATAACGTATATATATAGTGAGCCTTGTCTCCATAATGTGGACCTGCTAGAGTTTCTTCGAGGTGGTAGGGGAGGTCACGGCAGGGATCTAAGGCTTGTATTCTTTCAACAAAGTACTTCTCCATATGCACACTTCAAACAATGAGGCGTTGCTTGGCATACGAATAAAAAAGTTGATTTCTTTGGTCAAGTTTTGTTTTGTGCAGTTGTAACCGTCTTTATTATGGCGTATTTATATATTAAGATTAATTGTCTTTGGTGATTTTTGAGGTGTCAGATGACCTATAAACCATGTTTCAATGGATGACGTGTGCTTGGCAGCTATCGCAAAAAGTAGGGGTGCAACGTTCACCTTTCTTCCTACATTCCTGCTAAGAGCCATCCCCTTTCATTCAACGGTGCTACTTAGCACTTGATCACTAGATTTGCCAAGAAGATGACAAACGCCTGCACATCTTTTCAGATGCATAAACTTTTTTTTCTTTCAGATTAATTGCTAAATATTCTAGTCACTGCAATATTTACATTTTACTGGTCGTTCGCGCTAGACCATTGCGAGGTGGAAACTCTCAGTCGGATTAATTGCTAGTTTTCTTCCGAGATCCAAGAGGCTTTGGCATTATTTTTATAATTCAATTACTCATAATAACTTAACTAAAATTTAAATAAACAATTAAATTTACATAGAAATTGCAGTGTATTGCTGAAAAAAGAAATTGAAAAACCTCATTTTCTCCGTTTATATATATAGTATATTATATATAATTGCTATATATGTATATAGTTATATATATATATATATGATATAGTATAGTATATATTGTATTATACTATAACTATATATTTATATTTATAAGTTTCATTTTATACGATATACTATATATATATGTTATATAATATATATTTAATATATAGATATATATATATACTAGAAGTGAGAGAGAGAGGAGAGAGAAGAAAGAGAAAGAGATGAGAGAGAGAGAGGAGAGAGGAGAGAGAGAGAGAGAGAGAGGAGAGGAATGGAGAGAGCGAGCAGAGTTAGAGAGAGAGAGGAGAGAGAGAGAGAGAGAGAGAAGTCGTAAAACTAAATAAATGCGCAAGTAAGATAGAAACTAAACTACTCATTGTCATCGGTTTCCCTATCGCCGTAAATTTTGTAACTAAAAAATATCACTGAGGAACCTATTCAGTTGCTAGTTCATTTCTAAATTCTGATCGAAACCATTCTAAATGATTGAAGCAGCTGCTGTCTTTTGATATTTATTCCTTTGTATCCATGTCTAAAATATGCGTTTATGGTTGCAAGAAGATTAGTCACTTATGTTTGTGTAGAAGATAAATAGGGTTAAAGCTTTAAATGATGGACTATTTTTCCTTACACTTTACAATTAATATTTTAATGCTTTGTGGGTATATTTTTTGGGCCATTCCGCTACTTCGTTCTCCTTCAAATCCTTATCTTTTTATACTATTAATGTCGAATGTAATAATTATGTTAGCTAAATAGTGGTCTGATTTCTTTCAGTTTTTTTTTTATAAAAAAGTCTTGTATATTAAAAGCACATCATTCACAATTTTATTTGTAAGTGTACCTTATAATTTTCTAGATTTCAGTAACCACCATTATTAGAAAGAAGTTCCTTGGAACTATAAAATATTTGAGATTTTTTTTGTTTCTTTTTGTTTTATTTCATCATGTATTCTGTTTGATATTTAAATTTTGTATCCGTTATCTTTTTTTATAACTATTTTTGTTCAATTCATTTCATATTTCTCCATCTCATGTTTTCAGTAATGTCATTCAGTTTCATGAATAAGCTTGAAAAAAGTCGGTTAAAGTTTTCCAGCGAACATTTTGTGATACAACCAAGACCTACCACCACCAAGTACTCAGCATAGGTAGAAAGAACTGCATAACTATTGCGAAAAAATTTGACTATTCATTTAGTGAGCTACCAAAATTTTAACAACTGGTTTACTGCTTATTCAAAAAAAAATTAAATTGCTTGCATTTTTAATTTTATCGGTTTGCCAATAATTTCTAATTAGTTAAAAGGTTAGATGTAGTGATGAGTTTGCCGGTTTGGCTCCGGTTGTCTCCGGTTTGGCGAACTGGCAGCTAAAACTTTTTACAGGAAAGGGAACCGAATACCGATAGTTAACTTTTTTACTGTATGATTAAGAAGGAGAACGAATCGGCAACTAACTGTTATGACAAAGCAGAAAACCGTTTCTTAAAATTTTGCTAACCCCACCATTGGTTCAGTAAGTAACATATGATTAGTTTCAAATTTGACTGATTCTTCCTATCAATAGTTACATGATTAGTAATAATTCTACCAATATACGTAGGATTTTTTTCCCTTGATTAGTGTATAGTTTATCATAAGAAATTATTTGCTAGTTTGAGTGTTCTGAAGTATATAGAATATCATTAGATATTATTTGCTAGTTTGAATGTTTTGAGGTATCAACTGCATATACTAGATTTACTTAACTTTGTTTATCTGTCTTGTTATATAGGTATACATATATAATAGGTTTGTTTGTTTATGCAGTGACGCTTGATACATTGCTACAGCCATCAAGATTCATGCATGTAGTTAGAAAGTGCAGAAGACTTTAAACAATTTTTCAATTTTATTTTCTATTTGAAATACATTGACCATCAATTATTATCAGTTTTATGTCCAGGAGTGGCCCAGGACCGTATACTTT
>JABUQX010038276.1:75000-77500 GCA_015478945.1 Trachelipus rathkii
TACCATTCAAAAAAAAAAAAATTACACAGACTCCGGCTCCGGCTCGAGGCTCTGGCTCTCGCTATTTTCGTCCTCTTGCCTACATAATCTCGATTGATAATATTCTCTCCTATCTTAGTACGTGGTCATCTCTCCCCTTATGGTTTATAGTCTCGTGCGGTGCTGTTTCACATACTCAACGTTATTACTTTTTTTTTTTCTATTCTTTTTTTCTTTCAATCCATATCAACAATAGTTGATTTGGCAACTTCTTACTTTACTTTCAATAAATGTACCCTTCAAGATTCTTTATCTATTATAATTGTTTGTTATTCTTATTTGCTTCTTTTCCTCAAGAATTATCTGTAATCCAAATTTCCTACTCCATTTTTGTGCTCCATGAAATTCAGAATTTTAAATTCCCAGATTTTAATTGCCTCTCTCTTTCTTTGTAACACCTTCCAACCTTTCTGTCAATCTTCTTCGACGGCTCTGTTAAATCCCATATAAACTCTATATAAACTTTTGATCCTGACATAAACAATATTTTCTTGGGAGTATCATCACAATTTTTCCAAAGACTTCTTCATAAAAGATTGGTTCAGTTTAGAATTTCTATCCTCCTCTCTGTTACTTCAACAATAGTATTGAATGTAGTCATACTTGCTTTTGTGGAGTATTGTCCTCATGTCTATGATGATGTCCGGATCCAACTGTCCTTTCATCATGGTCTTAGTCATAGGCAAAGATATTTAATTAAAAGTTCAAGGTTTAATATGCTATTTATCCCACCGGCGTGACGTTCGAGCTTTTTTGTTTCTCTTCAGGTACTAAAACGGCAGTTGAGGTAGTAAGATAACATCTTGCATTACATCACCTTTGCTGACATCTTGCATCATATCGTGTATGCTGCGCTCATTCTTTCCTTTAGTGATCAGCAATGCCATGCTAAGTGGGCACTGGGCACTGGGCACTGGGCACTGGGCATTGCACATTCTTACCAGCAATTTCTGTGGAAATGATTTTTCGACGTTGTACTTTCTATCCAGCACCTTCTGTGTTGTGGAACTCTTTGCCTACTGGATAGAATATTTCCAACTTAATTCTTTTAAACAGAGTTATAACCGTTTTGGTTTGTTTACCTTTTTTTACGAGGTAAATATCGGAGTTTATTTTAAATCTCTCGTTCACTAGCTTCTCAATAATAATAATAATAATAATAATAATAAAAATAATAATAATAATAACAACAAACACTATATATATATATATATATTATATAATAATAATAATAATAATAATAATAATAATATTATTATTATTATTATTATTATTATTATTATTATTATTATTATTATTATTATTATTATTATTATTATTATTATTATTATTATTATTATTATTATTATTATTATTATTATTAACCTTTAATAAAATTGGTTTAATTCATCAATCTTTTAGAGTTGAAAAAAATATAATGATAAAAATATTTTTTTCTACATTTGATCGATTGAAGTATCATAATTAATAATATATATATATATATATATATATATATATATATATATATATATATATATATATATATATATATATATATATATATATATATATATATAGAATATTAATAATTTGATAAAAACATCACATAAATATATTTATAGCACCAAAAGGCAAGTGTCACTCGCAGGAACGGGAAGGCCCTTAACCCCATGAAACCCCACACCAACACAGACGACAGCATCAGAGAATTCGCTGCAGTATTGGGGCCGTCACCGCGATAAATTTAGGAAAACATAAACCACGTAACTAGACCTGGGAGAGGTGGGGGTACGTTATGTCGGGGGTATAATCGAGCGAGGGATCATTCACGTACGAAGCGACTCCGATAAACATGGAGAGGATAGTGCGTCAACTGTCAAGAGATCAGTGCGTGGAGATGACAACACTCCACGCCGAAGGACACGGGTACCGGGCACTTGGTCGACGGTTCGGTGTAGCGCACACAACGATTGCACGGGTGGTCCAACGGTACCAGGAAACCCTGACACATGATCGCCGGCGAGGACAAGGTAGGCCCAGGGCCACGACACCCGTGGAAGACCGATTTATACGTCTGCGTGCATTACGAGAGCGCCACACAACGGCACGACATCTGCAGATACAGCTGGCGGAGGTACACGGCACCAGGGTGAGTGACAATACAGTGCGTCGACGCCTTGCGGAACATAATTACCGGCCCCGGAGGCCTGCCATAGGTCCACCGCACACCACGGCACATCGAAGGGCGCGACTGGCATTTGCCCGAGAACACATCCATTGGACGGTCGACGATTGGGCAAAGGTGCTCTTTACGGACGAGTCGAGAGTGTCTCTGTACGCCTCGGACAGGCGTGCTAGAGTATACCGACGACCGACGGAGAGGTTCGCTCGATGCAATGTGCTGCAGGTACCGCCGTTTGGAGGTGGGTCGGTTATGGTCTGGGGAGGCATCTCTTTATCGGGGCCTACGGAGTTGCAC
>JABUQX010038276.1:82500-102500 GCA_015478945.1 Trachelipus rathkii
AAAAAAAACCATTCTGTTAAACTATCCTGTTTCATCAGTTGCATGTTTATTTACAGGATTAGATGCTTTTAAAGAAGCATAATTAATTTAAAGTTCTCCTACTGGTTCGAATTTAACACATTATTACCTGCTTGTTTATTGAGCAACGTAAAGCACTTGTCACACATATACTCTAGATATTTATATCTTTGCGTTAACCAATTTTTTCATCAGTAGGAATTTGTAAAAAAAATTATTTAACTTTTATAAACCTATTTGAAGAAATTATTATGGAAGTAAGTAAGAGAGAAGCCATTTCATTGGGTATCCCCACAATTGAAAAAATAAATAAATAGCAGCTATGGCAAGTTGTTACGTCAATAGAATTCATAACACAGCTGATGGGAGTTGAGTAATAAGATTTTAAGCATATTTGGAAAAATTCTTTGTGTCTGTGTTCTGTACTAAACCTTAAATTCAAATTGAAATTTCAGAGAACACATTTGGAAAGCAAAACGAATGAATGGTCATTAGAAATTTTGAAAGAGGGAAATACTTTGGAGACTTGGGTGGGATTTTAAAAGAGATGCTTCAGTCAGTTTTGTGAATGATGAAAAATTTCCAAATTTACTTTATTAACTTAATTCGATGAATGAATGAATTAATGTATTAATTAATGATGGATCACTAAGGTTAGAAAGAAAGAATTGTAAAAGAATATGAATCATAAATTAATTGTAATTTTATTTTTCTGTATAAGAATTATACAGATATCTATTGCATTATTCATGTACATTATCCTGTTTTTGGTGTATTTTTGTCATTATTAATTCTCATGTTATTGTATTTTAATTCTTGAATAAAAAATCTTTTAAGTTGAAATTGCAAATTTTCTTTCATGAGAAAACTGCAAAGATATTTAAATTTACAATTATTGCCAAGAGATAATGACCCATTTGTGTGGTAAAAAAATTCAAAGAAATCTTTCCTCTTTTGAGTAAGATATTTTTGAAATATTTTTAAGACACCAGGTTTCCTCTCTTGAAAGTGAGGGTCAGGAAGTTTAGTACAGGGGTATTATAGATATTTGTCCTTAATATCTTGTCCTTAAAATATAAAAATATTGATGTTGTCATATAATAATTTAAGTATTGGAAATTCGAATATTTTGTCATATCATAATATTTTGTCATTAAAATATAAAAATATTGATGTTATCATATAATAATTTAAGTATTAGAAATTCGATTACTCTTAATAGAGTGTAATAGCTTTGAAATATTTAAGACACCATTTTTTTCTCTCTTTAAAGTGAGAGCCAAGGTGTTTAGTACAGGAGGTAACATATATATAATTTGTCCTAAAAATATAAAAAATATTGATGTTATCATATAATAATTTAAGTGCTATAAATCCTATTACTCTTAATAAAACTCGGTTAATGTTTTATTTTCCTGAGGAAGATTTTATTTTATTGTTGTAGATTTGCTAAAGCCACTTTTGGTTTTCAGCATGTGAAACATTTTCAATAAGGTTTGTTTATTTTTTCTTTGAATGTTTTTATATATTGTATGTTTGCTTAATTCACATCAACCTGATAGTCAGTATCCTCCAAATTTACCGATAACAATTCACCGAAATCAATAATTTAGGCGAGGTTATGCTACGTTAGGTTATGATAGGTTAGCTTAGCTTAGTTTAGGTTAGATTAGGATTGTGGATGCCGGTATCTGCGATGACAGTTCACCGATATTTATAATTTACACTAGGTGATGTTACTTTAGGTTAGGTTAGGTTAAGCTAAATTAGATTAGGATTGTGCATGCCGGTATCCGCCAAATTTACCGATAACAATTCACCGATATGTATAATTTAGACTAGGTTAGTTTAGGTTAGGTTAGGTTAGGATTGTGCATGCAGGCGAATTGTGAGTTTCGGAACATTGTTGAAAAGAATTTTTTGTTAAACAAAAAAGACATCCCAAAACATTTTCTCTTATTCATTCCATGTCTAAACTACTTGAGGATTCTTTCTTTTTTTAATAAAAAAGAATGGACTATAAAGAAAACATATTAATCGGCTGATAAGGACTTGCCGATTTTCAACCGATTAATTGGTCAATTTATATAAGTTCTTATTAAGTAATATTATTGCCAGTTGAAAAATAATACGAATTAACCATGAATTATCACAAATTAATATAATAATAATAATAATAATAATAATATAGAAAATAAAAAAAACATAATAATAATAATAATAATTATTAATAATGAAAATAAAAATTATAATAATCTAATTAATATTAATAATATAATAATAATAATAATTTTATAAAAAATTGTTTCAACGCTGATATTTTTACATATTTAAAATTTACATGGCTACAAAAAGAACAAAATAAATATTAATGATTCATTAAGCATAATATTTTTGATTATAAGTATATTCATGTAATATATATATATATATTAGTTATATACAGATATATATATAATATATATATATATATATATATATATATTATATATATTATATATATTATGATATATATATAATAATATATGTGCAGAGATAAGGACTATTGACCAAATATACATATGTGTTTACCCTGAAATTAACATGAAGTTACACACATAACTGAAAATGGGTATCTGGAGGGTAAGACAATTTTTCCTCATATATAAGGATTTTATAGGATTTAATAGGATTTTATTTTCGGTTGACATCACCATAATATTGCATTTTAAATTATACTATTTAATTAGCAATAGTAAGTTAGGTAAATTACATACTTTAATAATAATAATAATAATAATAATAATAATAATAATAATAATAATAATAATAATAATAATAAGTATAGACATCATTACTATTTGAAGAATTATATAATAATAATAATAATAATAACAATAATAATAATAATAATAATAATAATAATAATAATAACAATAATTTGTTTAAAGAAAGGTTTTTTATTTGTTTACAAGTAGATGCTCGATATAATCTTCAAAACAACCCAAATCTTCGTCTGTCCTTATTAATATTATTTTTGTTTCTTTTTCGCCTGTCTTTCTTACTAAGCAACTTTCTAAAAGGTTGAGTTTTGTGTTGACCCTTCATAATTTTTTTTTTTTACATCGCCCCACTCGCTTGTTCTTTATAGGGGTGGTCGCTCAGCTCCTGTATGGAGTACGATTCATATATCTGGGGTCCCGGGTGGGGGGGTTCCGCTCACACAAATCTCCTCGAAATGGGGAAATATAGAAATTTTCTTCAACTCTTCCACTCGTACTTACTCTTACCAATCTTTTAATGTCCGTCAAATTGTTGCGTCACCTCTCCTTATATTGTTCCAATAATAACAGACACTGTTCTTCTGAATTCCTCATTGGCATACTTCCCCCTTTTCCCTCTCCAGCTCTCTTATCCCCATATACCCCCAGATGTTATACATCTACTCAAATTGTAAAATCTGGAACGCTATCTTTTGGTATTTGCACAACTTTCTTTGACTCGTCACTCGTAGACTTTCAAACGTCGTGTATAATCGAATGCATTAACCTTTAACTTGGCCAGAGTTCTTGATTTTTCCTTAACATCTGAAATTTGATAGACCCATGGGTTTTACCCGCCAAGGGAGACATGGAATATATATATAATAATATATATATATATATATATATATATATATATATACTATATATATATATATATATACTCCATATATATATATATATATATATATATATATATATATATTATATCTAGCTATATAGTATATATATATATACCTACTATATTTCTGTGTATGTGGATAGTTTGTACTGTCATTAATTAAAGAAATGAGAGGGGGAAAAGGAGTAGCGATTCTAATGAATGACCTTTGGGTTGCGATATTTTGCTTCTTGATTAATAGACATTATAGGTTTACGTGTGAATGGAAATATTAATAACGGCGCGGGAACGATTAAAACTTTTTGGCGCCATGAGCACTTTCACCTGTGAATTTATGGGAGAACATTTAATGATTAAAGGGCCTCTATCAGGTGCCCGAGTGGTGGTTTTCTCGGCCACCTGATAGAGGCTTATACCTATTATAAGCGAAAGCTCGTATCGATTAATTTAGAATAAGTAGAATAAAGTACAGTTTCCTCGATTTTACTTATTCTTAGTGTTTTTTTAAGTGCGTATATTATAAGTACCTAATATATATAATATATATATATATATATATAAGTATTATATATACTATATAGAACTATATATTATATAATATAATATATACATATATATTATACTATATATATATATAATATATATTGATATATAGACTGCTTTTGGAGTTGGACGTATTGGAAACCAGCAAGAAATGGAAGAAGGACCGGTAAAAGAAGATCTGGATAAGAGAGTGCAGAAGACGGTAAAGCACTTGAACAGAACACTTTGAAGAAAGCTCTAGCAGGTTTTGCTTTGTCTAAGTCAAAGATGTGCCGCAATAACATTGATTCAGACCAGCATTGATTGTTTTGGAGCAAGCTAGCAAAATTTTAAACAAATCTACCTCAGTATAAATTTTATATAAGTGCTTTATTGGCACAAAATAAATTTAAATTAAATTTCAGATTAAGCAACATAAAAATTATTTTTTTTAAATTAACTCGAAAGGGGGGAGAAAATTTTGAATTCAGTTCTTTTGGAAATATTCTTTAAAAATATTAAACTAGACAAAGGAAAAATGCCCGGGCTCATTCGAATTAATTTAGTGTGACGGAGCAGCCTCAAAATTATTGTATCAATTCTTTTCGACACAAATGAATAAAATATATTTGGTCGAAATTTGCAAATTCGTCGGCATATGGGATTATGAGGATCACGTTGCAAAGTAAACCGTTTTCGACATGTCGTGTCAATATGATATGATTATCTTCTATGGCTCTTGAGGGCTGGAGCCATTCTTCTGCCATTTCACTCTTCCTGATGGTCGCGAAGTATTTAAAAATACATTCTTACGATTAACACCACCCTTGCCATTTCCATGCGGACGAGGACGCAGTGTTTTTCTTTTTTCTTTATATAATAATAATAATAAAATGAATATATAATAATATTATAATAATAATAATTATAATAATTAATAATAAATAATTAATAATATATAATACAATAATATCAATACATAACTAATATAAATATACTAACTATAATGGTGATAGTATAAATATTGATGTAATGATAATAATAGTAAAAATAATAGAAAGTTAAACATATAGTGTAATAGTGATGGAATAGTACAAATATACGTGATTTTGTAGTGACAACTATTAGTGTATAAAGATAATAATTCATTAATACTAATAATTAATATATAATAATCATAACTAATAATAAATAATGAATAATTAATAATATTAATGATGTAAATAATAAAGAATTATTATATAAATAACTAATTTAAAAATGATAATAAATAATAGGGATTATTTGTTAATTTTCTATACTAGTATGGTTTTTGTGTATGCTATATAGATTTATGTATGGTATCCATGTGTTTGTATTTGCTATTATATATACTATATTGATATGTACATTATTATTTTATACAACATATTATTATACATATGAGTTATAATTATCCGTATATTAACCGCCAGTGGCGACAGACTTGCTTAATCACGTTCGTCATTATATACAGCACTGAACGCTATATCGACCTGCTTTATTTCTATATACTGAACTGATACTTATATGTGTTGTTATATTATATATATATATATATACTATAATATTTATGATATATATATAATATACTATATAATATATATATATATATATATATAATATTAGTGATGTGAGCGAAGCTGAATTCTTATGCATGAAACCGCGGTGCAGGTTCTTTTTGCGTTCTTAAATTTTTCAACAACCGCGTTGCGCGTGTGGTGTACAATAAAACAAAATTTAACAATTGCTTTGCTTACTACTACTAGTTTACTCCCTATACTACTACTAATAATAAATTAATAATAATTAATAATAAATAATAATAATAATTAATAATATAAAATAATGATAATAATAATAGTAATAATAATATAATAATAATAATAAAAAATAATATATAATACTCAATACATAATAATAACTCACATACAGTTATATACGTAATGGTATATTAATAGCTGAATAGATCTCTCTCTAATTATATCATACATGTAGTCTATCTATGATATATATAAGATATCTACCCTCTCATCTCTCAATATTTCCTGGGTGTGGCTCCTTTTTATATATTAATTGGATCTATTATTATTGTTTTTATTATTATTTTATTTATGTGTTCATATAGTAAATTATAATACTTATTCTCATTATTAGTGTGATCAGCCTTTTCATTATGTGTGATATATATGATTTATATTGCGATTATTGATTTATTTCGATTTCGATTAAATTCAATGTATGTCTATATTATTAATTATCTCTATCTTAAAGAATGTAAATATAATTTATATTACGGACTGAGAAGTCAATTTTTGCCTCTTGAGCATTTTTATTTTACGGATATCTTTATGCCTTCTCCGATTGCGCCCACCTAAAGATTTTATTACCGATTGTGTGGTGAGATTTTGACTCTACTCGATGTTTATTTGATACATTTAGTGAGCATTATGGAATACTGTATATATATTATATCTAGTAAATATAATACTCATATAGGTTTATTGTGTAGTATAGATAGCACCTGTATGTTGCTCATGTGTAATCTCATAGCTCTGAACGGCAATTTTTTCCATATTTACATATCTCTCTCTCTCTATATTATATGATTAATAATAAACCTGATACCTCGATTCGTTCAAGCGGATAATGGAGCTATACGTGCAGTCGGTGGCGTACGCTCGATGTACTACACTTGATATTAAGTATAATATAACGACTCGCCTCGCAGTCGCTGGCCTGCGTTTCGCTGTTCTGTGCGTTACAAGATCCTCTCGACGTAGAGAGCAAAATAAATTGCTACGCTGAACTCAGTAAACGGCTCAATCACATAACTTTATATATACCGTATCCCGCTCAATTAGATATTATAATATATACTTATAGTATATTGTAGGTATTTTAACTTATATATACTATATTCTATATATATTATTTATTATATAATATATATTATATATATATAATATACTATTATATTTTATTATATATATTATTTATAATTAATATATTTAGTTATTATAGCTATTATATATATTATTATATATATTATAATATTATATATTATGTAATATTTACTATTATATATATTAGTATATTATAATATATATATTCTATATATATATATATATATATATACTATATATACGGTAATTAGAATATATACTAATTATATATATGTACTTTATATAATTTTTATAAAGATTAAGTGATAGTTATAATAAATGATTAATTAATATAAATAATTTATATATTATTTTTATTATATATACTAGTATTATATATATATACTATATTATATAATATATATTATATATATATATATAATATATAATTAGTATATATAGTATATTTATTGTATCTTTACAATATCATTTGTGTAATAATTTTATTATTTTATGTAATAAATTCTATATATTATATAAACTTTTCTTATATATATATTATGATATTATATTATTTAATAAATTACTATGTTTATATTGTTATTATTTATATTATACTTACATTTATTTCTATATATTTAGGTATTAATTATTTTTGTTTAAAAGTTATTTTATACATTATCATTTAAATAATAATGACTAGATAGGTGATATATATATATACATTATAGATTATATGTATATATGGATTACAATCTGAATCCAATAAATCCTGGGTCTAAATATCTCTTATATTTACCCTTATTTACATTTTTTATTTTTAATCAATTAATTGAATAATAGTTATATTTATATATACATATATATATTATGTAACATATATTATATATATTATATATATATATAATATTATATATATATTATATATATTTATTATATATATATAGGGTATATAATAATGTTGCTTAAATATCATATAATTTACTTTACAATTTATTTATTATACTTTAATATATCCAAGATATTTATATATCTAAGATCCTTTCTATAATATATAGTATGTTATTCTATCTTAAATCTACAGTAACTTATCATTAATATTATATTAATAATATATATATATATATTAATAAGGTATACTATATTCATATTTACTATAATAATTTACTAATATTTTTAATAATATAATATAACTTATTCTTTATTTTATACCCTATATATATATATATATATATAATAGTATATTATATATTATATATATATCGATTGCTTAATATAAAATTAATTTATTATATTATTATATTAGTTATAATATAATTATATATAATATGAGTTAAGTATATTTATATTGTTATATATATAAATAATATAAGTTTTATATATTAGCGACAAGTGTAAGAGACAATATGGAATGGTTACATATATTTCATACTTATATCTATAACTCATTTATGACTCTTTCAATAGGTTTACAATCACTCGAAAAAGATCATTAGTAATTTTTAAATGAAACTTAAAGCGAATTGCGATCTCCAACAATATCCCCGTATTTATAAAAACTAACAGCTCAATTTTATTAAAATTTTGAAGGATGAATGGTAAATTAATATAATATTAATATGAAATCGGCAGTTTATTACTACACGCGTGATTAATGACTCTCCTACACAAATCACTCCACATTGATTAACATAAAAGAATGGTGTGAGCTACTGCTAGTTTTGCCAAAGGTCATTTGCTACAAAGCTAGACTCGAGAAGAGTCTGATTGACTCTCATATGCGTTTTTCAGACTTCGTGGTTTTGTGATGATTCAATAATTTTATATGTCTCTCGAAATGCTAAATAAAGTGGGTTAAGAGATGATCAAGTTAGCATAAAATAGTTAAATTACGTTATATAATTTTAATTAATATATAATTTTATTAATTTACTTAAAAAATATTATGTTATCTAATTTCTTGCTAATGCTTATGTTTAAACAATGGAGGATTCATTTAAAAAGAAAAATCGAAACTTTAGCATATCTGTTGTTCTCAGGGTTATGCCAAAGTTGTATCTTAGCACGTTTAGAGCACTTGATGTGAATCTCTCATACTTTAATTTCTGCACTCTACTCGCATCACCCTTTGGAAACATCTAAGATTATTTTTTTATCTCAGACGCACTCTCCCAATTTTTTTTTACTTTACCGAAACTTAAAAACCATCATATAGATCCAACAATATGAATTCACTATAATTATTATAATAATATAATTATAATATTTAAATATTATAATCCTCTAAATATCATTTAAGCATTATATATAAATTAAATTAATCAATATATAATTATATCATTTATTATAATATCATTTTATTATATTTTACTTACTTCTCACCTATTATATTTTATATATATTCCCTCAAGTATTAGTGACTTATACAAATGATATATATTAAACCGGAATATTAAAAACTTTTTTAGATACAACTGACATTAAAGACGCGTAGTATCAGTTAAAGTGAGATAACGTGGAAAATTACTAAAAATAACTTTTCAACACACCAATTCTCTCTCTCATTCGCTTAATTGACTCTAACGGTTTACCGGCCTCCTACCCCTCTTAGGCTTTCCATGCAGACCACATCTAAAGTGTGGTCTAGATCTATCGCTCCCTATCTTCGTGGAGATAGACACTGCTCTTAGAGAAGAGAGATATAAGACTATATTTTTTTGCTCCAGAGAGATTTCAATCTCGTTTTCTTAGCATGATCTTAGTCTCATAATATACAAGAAAAGCGAACTCTCAGAGTAGAAATTATTGCTCCGGTGTGCATCTTAAAGCTTATCTCGTGTATTGATATCAGAATAATAATATGTAAATATAGTATATAATTTGAATTGAGTATATGTTACTGATGAATAGTATATCCTAAATTCTCCTTATAAAGATTTGATATAATTGCTAATATCTTATGTATTATGTGTAACATCCTTATAACTATTTAATGTTATGTTATGAAGTTGTATTATGCTATGAAATTCTATTATGTTATGAAATTTTCTCAATTATAAACTATATATATATAATGATATTATAAAGGTAGATTATAAGTAATAGAATACAATTGTATTATTATTAGTGCTATTATATATATATGCTGACTTTTTTAATTTATTTTTTTTGTGGTGAAATCCCTGAATGGTCCAAGTAGGCATATGGTGTCTACTTCTGGAGACATAGCTCATATCAGGTCCGCTTCGCATACCTGAAGGTTATATTATAATTTCGTGTTATATATATTTTATATCAATCACAATTCCACTCTTTAGCCCAGCTTTTTCTCTACTTCTGCAGAGAATGGAGATGACTCCACGCTTTTATAGACTACAAAGACAGTGAATGCACTGGTATAGAGATAACTCACGTAGAAGGTAATTATATGTACAGTTCAAATCAATTAAAGAAGCGCCTCGCCCTATAACCACCACCACTTTATTATCTCTTTAGTTAGTAGAACATCGTCGGCATGTCAGAAAATTCATACCCTAGTTACTTCACGGGGACCGCGATGGACCCTCAACTAATGGCATCTCGTCGAATGTGGGGTTCATTCCTTTGCCCAAAAGTTAAGGCCACCATACTTCTCATTGACTCCATATCTGTTTTATCTGACACTGCCTACATTTCAATGCAACTCCTTCTTCTCGCTCTCTTGTCAACTCTCCATACATTATTCTTCTCCAGATTTTCTCCTTTAACATGAGCTACAATCACGTTTATTTCCTTCCTGGTCCCTTCACCAGCGGTCGATTTTCCAGTCACACTTACCACCATCCTACATCGCATTAACAACCGCGCTGTCATCCATCCATTCCACATGAGCAAACCATCTCAACGTTTTCTTGTAAGAAGTGTGCGTCTCATTTTCCTTTCATTCCATAAAAGTTTATAAACCTTTCTATTGTCTTGCTAATTTTTTACGATTATCTTTCGTCACACCTAACACGACTATTTATTGTCCATCTAAACACTTTGTACTTTAGAGATCTAAAACGCTTATTCCAGACCATAGTCTCACTTACTATACATTAACAAAGGTAACAACATACCCTCATGTAAGATCCTAGCGCACGGAAAAACTTGTCCCTTTACACAGCCCAAACTGATTTAATTGGAACCAGCCACCTTCCTGTTTCACTTCGAATTTCCTCACTACACTTTGCTCATCCGTTCCTTTTTCTCTCTCTCACATTTTCCTTAAATATTTAACTCAGACACTTGTTCCAGCTGCTCACCATTGGCTCATACATTATACATCTACACTTTTTTGGAGAGACTTTGTCCACACTCGCACATATACCTTACTTCTGATCAACCGTTCTCCTTTTCAAACCCCCTCCTTTTTTCTACCAAATCTGATCTACCAATCATTTTCAAAACTCTCTCCTGATTCGTCAGCCAAATATACCCACCATAAATTCCACTCTCAGCTAATTAGTCATTATTATCTCTTATTCCCGACGCGATATCCAAAACAGTTTTTTTTTACTAACTTTGTCATCTGACACCTCTAATGTCTTCTTTTCCAATATCATTGACTATTATGTTAGACCACACGTATATACGTATACGCTACAATCTGTGTTTAATTGGACTTTATATCTATATAAATGAATAAACTTGTACTATATTAATACGTATATATTATTATATTATACTATCCAAGATTTATAATTTAATGTTGTAATATAAGTAGTATATATATAGTGTATACTATATAATTCTAATAATTATAACCGTTATATATTATTCATATTATACTAGAGATACTATCATATTATATTATATATATATACTATATATCATATATATATATATTATATATATAATCAGTGTTTAACTATTCACACAGTATATATATTATATAATATATTTAAATATATATATATATATATATATATGTATATATAAGTTATTATTATATATATATATAATATATATATATTAATATATATATATATATATATATATAGTATAGTATTATATATATATTATGGTTACTTAAATATAAGTTAATAAGATAATCTCCCTTCAGGAATAAAACAAAATAAAGTATTTAACATAAATATCATCGAACTATATCTTTCGGGAAGATTTTTCTGCCCGTGCTACCTCATTTCAGGCTCGTTAAAATGTATACTCTTGATTTCATTAAAAAAAAGTTAAGAGAACTGCAAATTATTTGTTACAAGATAGATTGGTGTGATTAGGTAATTCAATCAGGTCTAAGAATAAGACATTTTGTGGTATTATTTTTGATAAAAATAAGCAAGAAAAAAAAAATCATTATGAGCATTTGGCATTTAAACATTAAAATATATTTTATTTTTCCTTAAAAAAGAATTTTACTTGATAATTGTCTTTGTAAAGTGATCTAACACTGGGTGAGATATCATTCCGATATATTTGCGAACGCTCAGAGTGACCCTGATGTTCCTCTCTTCGTGCTATCGACTTTTTGCAGCCAGGGTAGTTAACGGTGCACAAATTTGTGTGCGTAGAGAGTCAAGAATAGTTTGGCTTAACTATATCTCGTTTCTTTTCAAAATCTCAAATGTTTCTCCAATATATAAAGAACCTCATTTTGCTAGTGGCGTCTCTCTAGACACCTCAAGATTATTGTGAATTTCTGATCTATTGCAATATTTATGAAATTTTTCGGAATATTTTTTAGTATTCATATTTCAGTATTTTCTTATAAGCAATCTTATAATCTTATGCTTTGAGATCTTTTACAACAATAGTTGGTAAAAAGGCATATTTTAACGCAAAATGTTGAGAGTTCTCCCGCCTAGCAAGTATTACCATCATTACATTATCTCTAAAAATTTGCGACCGTAACTCATCCCCGCGCAAAAGCATAGAGAAGAGAAGTGGAAACATGGATCGATGTTTTACATAAAGTATAGAAGCTGATATCTACCGTTCATGGCCGCTCACAAAAACAAATGATTGAGAAATCTTTTCTAACTAAGAATGATAATAATACTTAGAAGTATTGAAATTGTGGGTCTGAACCACGATAGTGTTTTTATCAAAATTTATCAAGAATCTTATTTTTGATGAAATATCTAATTAACATCACTTAAACAACCAACAATTTTAACACACTATTTTGTCCTTAATTTTATGAAGTTTTATTGCGAGCCTGAAATGCGGGAGGCGGTATAGTCCTCTCAAAGTATATAGTTGAATGGTTTTTTGTAATGTGTTTTCTGGTTGTTTTTATTTTTAGTGTGGGAAATTGTTATGCACAATAATACAGTATATTCACACGTTCATATTGTTCCAAGATTTTTCCCTTATAGTTATATATATTCATTATTAATCTTGACTAACGTTACTTACTGATTATATATATATATATATATAAATAATATATATATATAAAATAATATAGTATAAATATTCAAATTATATATATTATATAGATATAATATATAGTATAATATATATAGACTTCAGAAAGTTTTTGATAAGCAATAAGAGAGTATTTTTAAAAAACTCACTGAACAACCGCCATTTGCGGATTATTTAAAGAGGAGCGTAGTAGTGACAAATCCAGCGATGCGGTTGGTGCGTAGAGCGAGTGGCACCCAGCGGTTGCCGGTGTCCGCGAGTCTTGACTGGTTGTCAAAAATAGTGTGGCGAGGATGTGGCTTCCGCAGATTTGTCTTACGGTGGCTTGATCGGTTGCGGTTATCGATCCATCCACTCAGATTTTACTACATATACTAGTATATATATAATGTATATACTAATAATAATATATATAATAATATATAAATATATATAATATAGTGAATAATGATAATACACGATAAAACTAATAATAATACTAAGTAAGACGCTGCGCCGATCAGGCGTCACAGCCGCCATGGTAGATGCAACTCGCCAAGACGCAAATACAGAGAGTCCTCAGGTGTGATACTGTTGGATACGGAAGACTGGAGAATTGTAGCCATATGTGTAATTATTTCTAGGGCTGGATTCGTGTTCGGACGCTTATTATGAAGTACCCACGCCCTCCTACATTAAGGGCTCTGCCCTTGAGTCTCCACGGCTGGCTGCGTGTTATCTGTCAAAAAGAAAAAAATTACTCTAAATTCTATATATCTATGCTTAATACATTATATATAGTAGTGGACCCACCAGTTAGAACTAATCTGATCTCCGTCTACATATACCCACAATGAGCAAAGTGAGCAGCACCAAGAATACTCAACAGCCAATACTGTTTTGCAAGTATACTGAGATCAGTCATGCAAAATCCTGCCACGTAAATATAAGAAGAAGAAAAAGAAGAAAGAAGAAAGAAGGCAAGAAGAAGAAAAAGGCCTAGAAGAAAGAAGAAGAAGAAGCAAAGTAAGAGAAAAGATAGAAGAGCGAAGGGAGAACAAGAAGAAGAAAGAGAAAGAATAGATAGGGAGAGAAGTAGGTGGAGAAACATGCGAGCAGGAATATAAAAGGGGAGACCAGAGAAGCAACAGAAGAAGAGAAAGAAGGAAGAAGAAGAAGAAGAAAGAAAAGAAGAAAGGAAGAAAGAAGAAGAAGAAGAAGGAAAGTAGAAAAGAGAAGAAGTAGGAGAAAAGGTAGAAATAGAAGAAGCAGCAGAAGAACTTAAGAAAAGAAGAAAACAGGAAAGAGAGAAAGAAAAGAAGAATCAGGAGGAAATCATAATAAGAATGACAGAAACTCAAGAATATTTCACGAACAACACAGATAAATAAAACCGAATAATATAAATATAAAATATGAAAAACGGATATAAGAATGTAGGAATCTCAAAATTTAAGAGTCAAGTCAAGTGGATAAAGCTTGTATAGAATATCAGCAGGTACAATGATTTGAGCTAATAGTTTAGCTGTAATAGAAGTTAAGACCTGAAGTAGTCCCGCTGGAAGAAAGAGTGAGTGAAAGAGTAAAAATAAAAGTTCAAAGAGAATTAAACGGAAATGAACGATAAAAAAATAAATAGTGATCCAAGTTAAGCACAACGCTATTTGAAAGAGTCGGAAATTGAAAGTCAAACCGAAAGACAGCGTGAGATCAAGGAAAATTCAACATCAAGCTGTTAAAGAAATAAGCTAAGAGAGAGAAAGGGCAAAGTTGAGAAGAGTTCAAAGGAAGTATGAAGACCAAGAAAAACAAGAACAACATGGCATATCAAGCAGGAAGGATGAGAAAGAGGAAAGCATTGGACGAAGATTGCAAGGGGAAGACGAATGAAGCCAAATTAGGTTATTGATCAGTATAAAAGAAGAAGGTACTTTGAATCCTATTAAGGCCATCTTTTTTTTTAGTTATTTATTACTATTAATAATATACTAGTAATATATCATTAGTATATTATACGATTTAGCGTACTATATATATATATATATATTATATATATATATACTATACCTATATATATATGTTATATCATATGTATATTGTTAGTATTATATATATTATATATTATAGAAGTGATAAAAGGAAAGGTACTTGAATCGATTATGAAAGGCCACTCTTTTTTTTAGTTTATATATATTAATATAACTTATACGTAAATAGTTATATATATATTATACGTAATATATTATATATATATAATATACTGATATTATATATATATATTATATAATATTATATTATGTATATATATAATACTATATATTTACTTATATATATGTATATAGCTATAGTTCTATTGATATATATATATCACCTATATTATTGCTACTTTTAAATATAATATAATATATATATATATATATATATACTATTTACATATATATAACGTAGTAATATTATAATACTACTATACTATATATTAAGCTATAATATTATTATAAATTACTATATACTATATATATATATATTATATATTAATATATAATTATATATTATATAATTAGTTAATATATTAGTTATATTGCAGGCCCTTCTTTCATCATATATATATAGTATATATATATATATACACTATATATATATATATATTATATATATATATATATTATATATATATATATTAATCATTCTCACAATAATATATAATTCATAGTTATATTAGTATATATATTTATATTATAATTCTATATAATCAGTCCGACTTTTATAATATATACGGTTAGCGTATATATATACTACTATCACATCTATGTATTATAGATAGTATATTAGTAATACTATTACCATACTTCTATAATTTATCATTAATATATATAATATTTTCTTATACCGACACACCCAATCACCACCAATATAATACCTCATCAAACATATATCATATATCATATCCTACTAAATATGTTCTGCCAATCAGATTGTTTCCGATACGGGAAATCATAACATTTATAAGATTGAAATATGGAGAGCAGAAGCACTAATTTTTGGACAAGCACTTTTTATCACGGACGATCTATATTCCGGGTATTATATTTTTTACCCATCATCTAGCACGTGGGCAATGAGATAAAATATATAATTTATACACAAAAAATAAATAAAATGAAATAATATAAAAACTAATACAATGAATTAACACATAGAACTGGTTTACCTATCACAACCCCAGAAAGCTCCTCCATACGAAATCATGCCTTTCAACATAATCACCCTATTGTACATAAAAATTTTAGTTCCCTATCCCCTCCCTACCAATGATCAACTCGACAGAAAATTTTAGGATTTATACTTCTTGACTTCTAAAACCCGAATTAAATAAGGATTTGTCTTCTATCCCCCTCTTCACAACCTTCGCCGCCTTTACACTAATTTCCACCATGTTGAACACCACCTCTCCTCCGCTAAACCTTATCTCTTATTCTGAACCAAAACTCAGGTGCTTGAGAATTCTGACAGCAAACCCTATATTTTTCCATCCTACTGTCTCCTGTCTCTATCCTCAATTTTCAGTTGAAGGCGAATGTTGCGCCCATGTGCGCAATGATTATGTTTGTGCTCCATAGTCTTCTGATTTGGAGGACATTCGAATTTTCTTCCATATGGCTCAAGCTATTCTGTCAATCTATTACTAAATTCATCTGTTCAGTATATCTGTTTCCTAACTCAACTGACTATCCTCAAATTTCGAATACTTAAACTCCAAATTAGAACGTGTCATCTCTTCTTCACTTTTCTCTGAAATCATAATTCTTGGTGATTTCAGCGTTAACCACCGCCAAGGATTTCATCTAATTCTCACGTTACAGCTGTTGAACTCCACTACCATTATTGTTTCTATAAAGACCCCGAGCAGTTGGTGCTGCTCACTACTCGTATCTCTAATCATTTTGGAGATGAACCAAATATTTCAGACCTTTTCCTAATCTCTATTCCTTCTTATTCATTTCAGACCTTTTCCTAATCTCCATTCCTTCTTATTCTGCTAAACTCTTTCCTCCTCCCCCTGCCCCCTCGATCATCTTACCTCTGTATCCTGTTTTTTTTTTATCTCTTCAGGCTTTCAGGAGGAAAGACCTCCGTCTACTGCGAGAAAACGTTTTGGGAACTTCTGTGCTGCTAACTGGTCGGACTTGCGATCGTACGTTTTTGATTTTCCATGGAAAAACTACTGCTTGCATTGGAGGGATCCTTCGGAGTGTGCTGAGTGCACAACCAGGGTAATTCTCTATGGCATGTACGTGTATTCCATATTCTTTTCCTTCAACTAAATCTAACAAACCTTGGCTTAACTTTGCTTGTTCTCATGCTATGCTCCACAGAGGGCGCTGCCTTCAGGAAGAATCGTCGCTTTCAAACTTCAGAAACTCACACAACTTATACTTCTTCCCAGAATAGTGTAAAACCTATTCTCCGTGACACTAGAAATCTTTTCTCCTTAGAAAATGAAATAATCTTTCTGGTTTTCATAATCTCGTCCTTTCTAGCATTTTGCAAAAATTGCTAACTCTAGCATTGCTTTTTTTCTTTTTCCGTCCCCTGGTATCTTTCGATGGTACAGCTGCTGCTTAACCTTCCGCTACAATTGAGCTTTTCGCTCAAACATTTGCCTCAAATTCCACCTTAGACCATTCCGGTGATATTCCTGCTTCTCCACCCCAACACATTTATAATTAACATTGCAATTTTTTATATAGACGTTATTTCCGCTCTCTCTGAGCTTAGCGCTAAGAAAGCGTACGGTCTTGATAGTATTCCTCCTGTGGTTCTTCAGAGCCTGCACCCTAAATAGATAAACTATTTCATCTCTGTCTATTAACTTCAACCTTCCCTTCTTGCAGGAGAAGTGCGCTCATTAGATTTAGCTTATGACGAGAGTATGGGAGCCTTCTCAACCCTTAAAGTATCGTCCTATCGCTTTAACCTCCGTTCTTTCTAAATTTTCGAATCAATACTTAAAAAGAAGATTTAGAAACATTTCAATACTATAAATTTTATCTCTGATTGTGCTTATTGTTTTCGTAAGAAACTTTTTTTTAGATGGCGTGAGAGAGAGAGAGAGACTGGAGAGAGTTAGGTGTGAGAGCAGGAGAGAGAGAGAGAGAGAGAGAGAGAGAGAGAGAGAGAGAGAGAGAGAGAGAGAGAGAGAGAGAGAGAGAGAGAGAGAGAGAGAGAGAGAGAGAGAGAGAGAGAGAGAGAGAATCTGGCACAAAGCTTTGATTTTTAAGCTTATCTACTTCGGTATTTATCCTCCTCTCTGGGACCTTCTCACTGAATTCCTATCCGGCCGTTCTATAGTAACAATTGTAAATGGCCACCTTTCACCCCCAACTCTTTTTCTACTATTCATTAATGACCTTCTCTCTCTATTAATTCTTCAGCTATCCATCCCATCATTACTCATTTCTTTTTGAAAGATGTCCAACTCAACAGCAAGTGGCTCACCCTAGGGAGGCGGCCATGGAGCGAGTAACCTCTGACCATTCTCGAATTCTTATTTGGGAACATGGTTGGTTTCAATGCCTCAAAAATTCAATTCCTTCATCTTACTTCTTCACGTAATCTTCCACACAACTACAACATAATCCTTGAAAGTGCAAGTCCCAAACCAACGTCTTTATTTAATAATATTGGTGCTTCATTTCTTCGTGATCTTAATGGGAAGGATCACATTATTTCTCTCTCTCTCTCTCTCTCTCTCTCTCTCTCTCTCTCTCTCTCTCTCTCTCTCTCTCTCTCTCTCTCTCTCTCTCTCTCTCTCTCTCTCTCTCTCTCTTGGGAAGATCACTTTATAGCTCATTCTAAACAAACTCCTAAGACGTTGGGTGTTCTGACTGAGGCGCTTTCGGAATTTCTTCCCCCCACCCCAGTTGCTTGATCTTTATAGGGTTGCCGTTCGCCACTGTATGAAATATGCTTCACACATTTAGGGTAGTTCCACTCACACACCGCTCCTTAAAAAGATGGAGTCTGGGATTTTCCTTCTTATTAACTCACCTGCTTTCACTATCTCACTCCAGTCTCTTTCTGACCCTCGAATTATCCCCTCTTTCTCTATCGCATACCTCCTCCATTGAGAAGGGACTCGTGCGACACGCCTTGCTATACAACCTCATTCTTTTCCTGTACAACTTTGTGACTCCAGACTTATCCGCTGTGCTCATTCTTACAAGTACTCCACTGGTAAAGTTTGGAATATACTCCCTTATCTATTTTCCCAACTACCTTTAACTTGCAGACTTCCTCTCGTGTATTGGGGCATGTCGGCTTTTGAACTGCATCTGCTTCTGGAATTTTCCTTAACTCTGGTGGAATTTGGTACGTCTCCGGTTTTGCCTACCAGAGGAGACATAAAAATGATGGATATATATATATATAATATATATATATATAATATATATATATAAATTTATATATAGATACATGATATATATATATATATATATTATATATATTTAATAGATATATTATAAATAA
>JABUQX010038276.1:107500-119635 GCA_015478945.1 Trachelipus rathkii
CGTATGCCGACTATTCGGTGATCATAGTTCCAATGATACTGCTCTTTTTTCAGCAGTTGGTTTTAACGATTGGAGAAATAGTAGTCGATCGATCAAAAGTCATGAACATTCGAAGAAACACGTGGAAAACTATTTGGCAACCGGCTGCGAGCTAAACAACTGGAAAGCATAGACGAGAGTTTTAAAAGTAGCGTTGAAATTGAAATGGACTATTGGCGCGATATTCTAAGACGAATTGTTTCCGTAATAAAATTTCTTGAATTGAGAGGATCCAACCAAACTATTGGCTCTAGTCAGAATGGGAATTATTTAAGTATTTTGGAATTGCTAAATGAATATGATTCACTTTTAAAAATTCATCTTAAAAGGGGAAATAAGGGGAAAGGTTGCACTTCATATTTGTCAACGAATATTTGAAACGAATTTATTTCCTCATTGAAAATCAAATAATTGATGAAATTCATAAGGCCAAATATTTTTCACTAAGTATTGATTCAACTCCAGGTGTTAGTCACATGGATCAACTTGTGCTTTATGTCCGATACGTAAAGAATGAATACCTGTTGAACGATTTTTGAGTTTCTTTTCAATCGAAGAACACACATCGAAGCACTTGAAAGTTACTGTTGTCAACTTTTTGGATGTTAAGGATTTGAATATAATGCATTGCCGCGGCCAATCATATGATAATGCAAAAAACATGTCCGGTGTCTATGGCGGTTTGCAGGCAAAAATCACCGACATTAACAAATTAGCAATATTTATTCCATGTGCAGCACACTCACTAAACTTGGTTGGCAAAAATGTCATTGAAGATGATGATGAAACGAATGAATTCTTCGATCTCATGGAATCTTTGTATCGTTTTTTCGTTTATTCACATTTCGGTGGAATTAATTGAACGGTGCACTTTCCAATACAGGAGAGCACCTTCTCAAATGAGCCCACCAGCACAAGATGGTCTGCCAAACATGATGCAGTTGTTGTAGCAGTAGATTCATGTTATGTGAAAATTGCAACCTTGTTAAAATCATTCTTGGATGAAGAACAATTACAATCCAAAAATAATAAAGCAACAGCTACCAGCCTCATCAACAAACTTTGCCAATTCAAAAATATATTGATGCTTAAAATTTGGAAGATAATTTTGGGTCAATTCAACAAAGTCAACCGAAAATTGCAAAGCAAAGACTTGACCCTTTCTGTAGCGGCTAAATTATATAAAATTTTGATAGCATTTCTGGAAAATATTCATGAACAATTTGATACAATATTCAACGATGCATTAACTTTGTTTGAAGAATTGAGTAATTTTGAAAGTGAAATGGTACAAACTCGGTCAACATCTAATTTAAATAGCCCGGAACAAAAAAAAATCTACAAAGATAAGTTTCTAGCAATTGTTCAATCTTTGCTTGCAAATTTAAAAACGCGCAGTACAGCTTATTCATATTTGGTAGAGAAATTTGCTTTTTTGATTAATTTAGACAAGTAAATTGTGATGAAATGTCAGAATCGTGTAAAAAAAATTGCTGCTTTCTATTCGAATGATTTGAATGAGAATGAATTGATCGAAGAATGCCAAATCGCAAAAGATTATTTTAATTTTGATAAGTCAACGTTTTCCTACTCTTCAATGTACTCAGCAATTATAAAGGATGGCTTAATTTGTATTATGCCAAATCTTGAAATTCTTCTCCGAATTTATTTGTCATTGTTTTGCACGAATATATTTTTCAAAATTAAAATAAAGATTTTTCAAAATCTTTTTCAAAATTAAAATATATAAAATTATCCAAGAAGTTCAATAGGCGAAGAAAAGTTGAATGCATTCACATTACTTTCAATTGAACATCAAATTTTGAAATAATAAATTTTGAATTGAAATGATGATGATTTCATTCATGTAAAAAATAGAAAGTAATTTCTACGACATCATCATCACGTGCATCTTCTCTTGTATAGACATTTAAACATGATGAACATTTTGAAATAAATGTAAACAATTTTGTCATTTGTTAAATCCTTGTTTTTTCTTTTCTTCCTTTTCCCAATTTATCGCTATTTATTTTTTTTTTGATCGAACGGGAGTCCCCCGACTCGGGGGATAAATAGGCACTGATATATATATATATAATATATATATATTAATATTATATATATATATATTATTATATATATTATATATATATATATAATAATATATATTATATATATATATATATATATATATATTATAACACCGGTAAAAAATTAGTATATCAAAATCGATAACTTATAGTGCCAATTAGAGTTGGCCGAGCACCGGAATTTTGCGCACCGCACCGCACTAGGGTAAATGCATCATGCACCGCACCGAACCCAAAAGTCATTTTTGTCGCCACCGACACCGCACCGCACTCCGCACCACGCACCGCAACCTCTATATTTTAAAAATTGCACACCAACTAGTTTACACTGGATTTTGCGGCGTATCCGCCACCGCATTTCCTCCCCGCCCGTTCCGCCCCACGTCGCGGTTTTCCCGTTCCTTCGCGCCGCGCTTCCCTTCCCCCTCTTCCCCGACCCCGCCCCGCGTCCCTCCCCCCGACGTGCGGCACGGGTGACGGAAGGGGACCACGGTCGCCCGCCCGCGGCCTTATGCCGCCCGCCCCACGCCCGCCCGCGCGGCCGCCGTTCGCACCGCCGCACCGCACCTGGTGAGTTGGCCAACCCTAGTGTCAATATGTGACTTTCAGACTTTAAGCTTCGACCTTATTTTTGTCGGTTGCGTATTAAGTAACTATGGAGTGGGATAATAAACAAAATCGTGTAGTTGTTATGAGGTAGTAATGAAAAGAAAAGATAGAAAAGGGTACAGGGTACAATTTTCAAAACTCTGTAACCGCTAGGTATTATAAGTCGTATGTTTGTGAATCGTACCATAAAGCTATAGGAGGAAACTGTTGATGTGAAAGATCGCCATAGACCTGGTATTCCACGTTCTGTTTGGACACCTCAGGCTGCCAAAGCTGTAAAGGCAAGAATTAAGAGCGAAATCTTCTTCGTAAACAAAAACACTTCATCACGTGGGAATGCAAAAGACGAACGGAATACGCGCACGCATGATCGAAACCGAAAAATTTATCTATACAGACGAAAAACCTCTTACTGAGAAAGAATTTTTTTGACAAACAGAACGATAGGGTACGTGTATGCTACGTCATCTGAGAAAGCAGCAACAGAACTCATATCAAGTGTATAAAGAGGTCATCATCTGGCTTCTGTAATGGTTTGGCGGGGAGTACGCACTTTACCATGCTGTCACAGACATTCATTTTTGCGAAAAAGATGTTAAAACCTCGGCAGCCAATTACAAGCAAACAGTTCTGGAAGAAGAACCATGGACCTTTCTACAGGATTCAGCACTTGCACATAAAGCAATGTCTACTCAAATTTGGTTCAGGGACGATGTTCCCCATATTTTGACGGTTGACGAACTGCTGTATGACAGCCCAGATCTTAATCTCTTGGATTACAAATTATAGGCAGTTTTAGTATGGACCTAACCTAACCTAACCTCAAATATTGTTTCTTGAAAGAACTATAACGGTTGCGGCGATAGCTTTCTGATATACGTCGTTCGTGCTACAATAGACGACTGGCCCACCAGATTTAAGGCTTGTCTTAGCCAAAAGGCAGAGATTTTGAATGACTGTTGTATATTTTGCATTAATATTCATCGCAGATTATATCGTATTATATAGTGTAGACATTAAGTGGAACTGATTATTCGTTTTTACTTGACACCATTATTTATGTAAAACAGTATTTCTTAGAATTACTTTATATATATATATATATATATATATATATATATATATATATATATATATATATATAGATAATATATTATATATATATATATAATATATATATATATATATATATATATTTATTTATATTAATATATATATATATAATATATGATATATAATAATAATATATATATATATTATAATTATAGGGTCCCAATCCTGGGAAAATTTTCCTTCTTTGTGAAGCAAGCACCCATATAAGAGGATGGTAATTTAAGAAATTCCATAATTTGAAATTGATTTTTTATCAACATAAGTTATAAAATATGCAATAAAGTATAGAAGTATAAAAGTAACAAAAAGCTCTCTTCTGTTGAATACCTTCCTCTCTCGACGACGATATTAGTCACAGCCCTTTCCCAGCGCGTTTTCCACCCTATTTTTTTGTGCGAGGATTTGTGTTTGTGAATTGGAAATTCGTAGTCGCAGCCTTTTTCCTTGAAATTTACCTCTCTTGCGGGAGTGTAGGATTTCTGGATGACGAGTGGTATCTTGAGTGGAGATTTCTTCTGATTTTCTTAATAATTTGATTCTTACTGACTGAATGAAAATATTCTCAAGAATGGACGAGTTATATATATTTCACTTGACTTATGCTAAAATTTTATTTTGCTCGCGCAAATCCTTCAGCGATAATTACGAAACATAAAGATTAAAATTATTTACAAAGTTAATGGAGTGCTACATATTATATATATATATAATATATATATATATATATATATATATTATATATATATATATATATATATATATAATATATATTATTATATATATATATATATATAATATATTAGATAATTATATATATATAAATATTATATATATATATATATATATATATATATATATATAGGGTAATATATATATATATATATATATATATATAGTATATAAATATATAATATATAATATATATATATATATAATATTGATATTATATATATTTACAAAAAAGTGATGAATTTTACATGATGCTGTCATGAGGTATTTTTTTCACGCCTTTCACAAACATTTTCTCGGAAGTATAGCTTGATATGATCTTTTCCCTTTTCATTTCACGATTCTTTCGCTCAGATGCCCACAAGTTTCTTTAATTCGAGAAACCTACGCTCCGTAAAAACGATTTCTAAGGAGGAATATGTAGAGTGTTGTCTTTATTGAAAAAGCATGATTTGATTTGATTTTGGCGAGTAATGGGAAATCAAGTAGTTTCTAGTCAGTGTCGACAATCAAGTTGAATGAAAAAGATAAAACTCAAGTTGAGAGAAATATTTTTGGTGGTACTGGATTGAGGTTTCAAAAGAAGATGGCTGTGCAATAACAACCTAAAACACAGATTAGCAAACAGTAGTTGAGAATTAGGCAACTCAGTTCCGGATATCATTAAACAAACACACACTACTAATTATATATATATAGATAATTATATATATATATATAATATTAGTTAAGTATATAAGATATATATATAGTTATATAAAAATATCTATATATAGTTATGATATATAGTTATAGATAATATAAGGGTTATATAGTAAATATTATATTTATATATAAAAAGGCGAAGTTATAGAAGAAGGAGAGACGGAAGGAAAAAAATTACAGTTCGTGAGAGCGTCTGGGAATAGCGAGCGAGGGAAGGGCCTTAATGAGAAAGGTGGTGCTCCAAAATGCAACATTTGACTGACATCGCCGAATAGCGATTAGATTAAGAGAGACCAAAAAGGAGCACACAACATTAGGGGAAATTATATGGAGTAAGAAATGGAATATAAATTCCAAAGAAAAATACGATATAGATTATGGCATAGAGTTATTATTATATATATATATTAATTATATATATATATATATATATATATATAGGTAGATATAATATATATATATATATGCAATATATATATAGTAGTATAGTATATTTATAATTATATATATATAGTGATATATTATAGTATATATATAATATATGGTGTATAAGAATATGGGTGTTTACTAATATATATATATATATTATATATTTATATATTATAATATTGATATATTATTAAATATATATATTAATTATATATATATATATAATATATGATATAGTATATATATATAAATGGATGTATATATATAATATAATATATATATATTATATATTATATATATGTATATATATATATATATATTTAATAATAAAACATAAGTAAAAATACATAAAATAAAATAATAAGAATAATTAATAATAAATAATAATAATAATAAAATAATATTAAAATAATAATAATAAGTAATAATTAATAAAATAATATATATATTCTATATATTCTATAATATTGCACTGTATCATTTAATATATATGTATATATGTATATATTATATGTATATATATTTAATATGTATATATATATATATATAATTTATATGATATATAATATATATATATATTATATATATATATATATATGATATATGCATTACTATGGACATAGCCAAAATACTTTTGCCCTTGATATTAGGGTAATTCGAATGCCTATCTACCTGCTGTCAACACAGTTGGATTCGTATCATAAAACATAACGCTATGCTACAGTTGTTTACTACTGATTACTAAAATAAATATAAAAATAATATCTCCCCACATCTTGCTCCCTTAAATTTTGTGGCGCGCGCGCCATTTAAAATTATAATAATAATAATAATATAATTAAATAAGTAATAATAATAATAATAATAATAATAATAAAAACGTCTTTTCCTACGAAAATACTGACGTAATAGTAATAATTTTCAGAATAATAATATAATAATAATAATTATTACTGTATGTAATAATAATACATTTCCCCAGGATTATTATATAATTATGATATATATGTAGTGTAATATATATATATATATATATATATATATATATATAAGTAATATATATATAAATATAGATGGTATATATATATAATATATATATATATAATATATATATTGAGTATAAACTATAAGTATTATATAGTATTATATAATATGTATATAATATTCCCAATTCCGTCGGTAGGTAATAAAAAACTTTTAAGCTCGTAGTGTGACGAGCTCCAGCATCAAGGAATGATTTCATAGAGATTCCATTCGCAAATGTAAGTTGTACAGGAGTGGCTATCAAATCCGTATTTATTCCATAACCATCCAAAAGTCTTTGCCAGTAAATCTATTTCTCATCCACAAGATATTAACAAGTTCAGGATCAATAATTCTATTTTCTCCATAACCTAGTATTCAATAATATATCTTGGTGTGAAAGTATTGAGCAATCTAATCTATCTACTCAAATACCATTCTCAATTCTTTGGTTTTGTAATAACTGTGTTTGGTATGTACTTTCAAAACATTTCTTTATTTTTATTGTTTTGTTAAATTTTTTAATTTGCTTCCGGTTTCTCTTATTTTCTATTTCATATCCTTTCCCTAATTTACAAGCTAAATTTCCTAAAATTATTATTGATTATTATTATTATTATGTATTTATTTATATATATTATTATTATATTATTATTATTCCCCTAACCAAGTATATTGTCACCTTGGCACTTTATTACTTTTTCAACACATTTATATATACATAATTTTTGATCAGAATTAATATCCCAAAAGTTTAGAAATAATCGTTAATACCAAATTATAAATATCCTCCCCCCTCCCCTCTCCATTCATTTCTCTCCTCTTCATTCATAGACAATATTTACAAAACGTATAATGTCAGACTTTTTCTTTTCCTTGTTTATTTTAAATATACTTTTTTACTAAAAAATGGTTACGGTGAAATATCTTTTTATGCAATTACTACTACGTGAACTCAAAGCTCACAAACAGTCACTTTCCTTCCTAACAGCTCCTCAAACAAAATTCCTTGAAAAATATAGTATCTGTTTCCCCTAATCTTACATTCCTCTAGTGTGTTGTGTAAGTAAATCTGTGTGTTAAGTAAATCTGTGTGTATTGGGTATTATAGTAAATTTAATATAAAAATTAAAATATTTTCAATAATACATAATTTAATATTATAATGAATAATAATAAATAATTAATAATACTAATAATTTAAGAATAGAATAAAAATAATAATAAGTAGGTGAGCACGAAGTGAAGTGAAAGATCCTGTGTAGATATGTGAGTGAGTAGAGGTAGTAGAGATTGGAAGGTGAGACCCGTATAATGAGAGGGTAAATGTAAAGTGTCTAAGTGAGAATGTGTGAGAGATATAAAGGTACCATAAAGTGAAAATGAGTGTGGAGAGATGAGAGAGAGAGGATGAAAGAGAAGAACGGAGAGAGAAGAGATGAGAGAGAGAGAGATTGTGATGAGAGTAATAAGAAGGTGAGTAAGAGTGTAAGAATGTAGAAGTGTCCCTGATAGAGGTAAAGTAAGCTCATCAGTGAAAGTGAGTGAGTAATAAAAAGATATAGTGAGTAGTGTTGATGTGAGAAGTAGTATTGAGTGAGGATGTGAGTTGTGTGAGTTTGGAGTGAATGAGTGCATGATGCTTGCTCTGGGTGTCCCGTGTCTGGCACCAGCCAACACTGAAGACTAAAAAGGCCTAATAATAAGACAATATGCATAAGTTAAATAACACTAAGTGAGTATAATAACTAACAAAAGCCTCAGACACCTTGCAAAGTTGCGAAGATCAGATAATCAGCGAGCTAAATATAATAATTCATCATACAATACATATATAATAAGCTAGATAATAATTAGAAGAGATATATCATAAATTTTACAAAGTATTAAACTTTCAATCAGAAAGACTAAAAAAACATAATGTTAATAATTATGAGTAATTAGAATAAAACCAGCGTGGACATAATAAATACACGCAAGAATCGTATACAAAAAATAGTTTAAAGCAGACAAATGATTAAATTAGATTATAAGACTCTATGAACAAGTTAAAGCCCAAGTAAAGCAAAAGTTAAAAGCAGTAAAGCCAAGAAAAGTTGAATCGATCACTAAACATCTGCAAAGGTTACTCTACACGCAGGTAGCAACGTAAAGAGAGAGAAAAGAACATATGAGAGGCAGCAACTAGGGAAAGAGTGATTTATTGTCATCACACCCACATTGAGTTGTACTGAATCTCTCGTGAACTACTTTGAACGGTAGTGTATAAAGTGTATGTGAGTTAAGCCCAGTAAAAGCCAAGAATGAAGATTGAAAAGACACAGAGTGAATTATAAGTGGATACACAAGGAAGATTAGGATGAAGGGGGAGCATAGTACTAATCCGACTGAGTGTTAAGGAACAGCGCTGCGTAGTGAATTGGCTGAGTTTATGTGCGTGTCTAAGAAGTATTAAGTGTAATAATTATGAAAAGGTATGATGGAGATAAACTTTGTATAAAGATTTGCATGTATTCACACAAAGTACTTTTCATGAGTGTAGACATTAACCATCTGACGCACATGAAATGGGATTAAATTCAGGTAAAATGGATTACTATTAAAAGCACTCTACGAGTAACAACAATGAAGTGTTTTATATACGTTCTCACGTGCGTGGTAAACAGTAAAACAAAAGCATACTAATCCCTTAAGTGTTAATGGTAACTAAACAACCTCTAATTGATTTTAATAACCATTCACAGAACTCTAAAAGAAGCTAAGAGAGAAAACTCATTAGATGAACAAAAGATATATGTTTTTAATTAAAAGTTCGTACAATTGTAGGTAAATATATAAAATTATAATATATATCAAGGCCTTTTCTACGTTTTACTTCTTACATTACAATTTTTATGAAAAATTTAATAAATTAATTAAGTATTAAGCTTTAAAATATAAAAGTGAGTGAGTTCGATATAATATTAATTTGATGAGTGTTAATGATAAGTGTATCTGTGTGAGTGTGTGAGTGATGTGTGATGAGTAGAGTAAGTGTAAGTGTATATGCGTTAGTGTAAGTGTCAATATAGTATTATATATTATGAGAGTGTAATGCTTATTAATAATATGTCAATAGTGTGAGTGTATTAAGTGTATCATAAGTAGAAGTTAGTATGTATTAATGAGTGTTAGAAAAATATACATAAAATATCATAAGTAGGAGTATCCTAAGTAACCCTTGTAATATTACACCATCGAATCCTCAATACCACTTATATATCCTAGGAGGTTGATTGACATCACATATATAGCAGGCTATTCGGGCTTACGGAGGCTTGAAAATGATATTATAAAAATAAGTAGCATCTAAGTTGGCACTATGATAGAGGCACCACTTGGAAACCTATGTTAGCACACTCACTTATGCAACCACTTGGCATTACTAAGTATGGACACTCATTATGGCACTCCACTTTCGATCACTGGTCCACTCACCTGGCACTATCTAATACTACTAAATATTATATATGTAACATACTAATATAATGAGAACATCCACTTATAGATACTAGTACTTACGATGATTGGGAACCAGTCCAAAGGCCAAAAAAAGCTACAAGGTCAAAAAAAAGTTATATTACACTCACTACACTCACAATGTAGCACAAAAATATTTATAAACGCCTCGTATGAATACAAAAGGGATATATTGTACCACAATATATTAAATTTGGGTTCTCAAAGCTGTCCTATGGAATGAGCTCAAAGGGTTTGTTACCGAAAAAATTAGGGCTTGATCTAATAAAATTAAAGTGTATGGCCAATATAAATCTAGAGTGTAGGCCAAAAATTGACCCTATGGAAGACAAAAGGGTTAGGTAGTGTGTTTTTACCAATATGTGTTAATAGTGAATTAATGAAAAAGTGTATATATATTATATATATATATATATATATATATATTATATATATACTGTAATAATAATATAGATATATATATTATATATATTATATATATATATATATTGTGCGTAGTGAGGTTATATATATATATACAGGTTTCACACTAAAATTTGAATTGAGTTTCCGTCGTGACTGTTTCTGTGCTGTGTGTGTGTGCTGTGTTGTGCTCATGAGAATCTGTGGCGAGTGTAGATTTTGTGCCCTGACCATGCGTGTCGTTATTTTGTTGTCTATAAAATGATCGTTGTGTGTGTGATTAATTATTTGATTCGAGTGTAAGGTCCGTGAAATATATTATTAACTCTAGTATAATATAATTATTTATATAAAATATTGTTATTATAAAATATATTTGATAAACTTACTTTAGAAATTGTTCATTATCATGCAATCATGTAGTATAATGTGATTTTAATAAAATAAAATATATTTTTTATTTTAATAGTATTAAAAAAGCCTATATACAGTATAATACTTACTACACCATCACCATAGCCGTCCAATAAAGCACTTCCTTTTTTTTTAATATTTTATTAACAAATATATTTTATAACTAAGTTTTATATATATATAATATATATTTAAATTATACATAAAAAGAAATAATTAAATATAAAAATACTTTATATATATATAATTAAATATGCGGAAGTGTTATATATAATATAATATATATATAATATATATATATAATATATATAATATATATATATATATATTATATATATAAAATAGCGTCTACACCTGGAAGCAAACTATAAAAGTATTTATATCTATAATTATGATGGGTTAGTGAGATGAATCAGGATTGCAAACTCTTCCTACTATCTCCCTGAGAACGTGTCTATCTGTCCCTTGAATCCCTATATTTCTTAAATGATCTAATGTCCTTATAGCGGCTTCTTCTGTTATAAAGCCTTCATAGTTATATTAACATCTTCTCACTACTCTTCAAGTTTATGATCTTTATAATGTGATAATTAATATTACTTAATTTTATCAATCACTTTTTTATTATCTCTTCTTTTATTACTTTCTGTATTTGACTCTTTGAGTATGATTCTTAATCAATCTCCTATTAATATATAATGGCTAATACTTATCTTACAATATTTGTCAACTAATTTAATTGGTAGTATGAATAATAAGTGATGGGAACTTTATGAATACTTTCATGAAATCTTATAGCATTGTCCACTGTTCTTTGAGAAATCAGACTATGTCTTTCAGTAATTACTCCACTATTAAAAATAATAGTCCATATTAATATTATAATAGATAAAAAACCCTCCTCCACTGTCGCATTTCCATGCGAAAATATCATCCTAATTTAATTAAATTATTAATACCGCAATTTCCGCATAACATTGATTCCCAGAATGAAATATATAAAGAGAAGAAAAAAAATCCTCATCATAGTAATCTCTAGTAAATGGACAATCTAACACATCCA
>JABUQX010038277.1:2500-10000 GCA_015478945.1 Trachelipus rathkii
TATCAACCATCTAAAGGACTGCCCACCTTACGTTGCAATTGTTCTTAAGAAGTAGAGGAAGGTGGTAAATAGAAGAAAGACCAGAATCAACATGTAATGTTTTACCAAGGCCCGGTTTACCAATCCGAGGACCCTGGAACGACGCCTGTTTGTTTTGCTAATGAATTCCAAATTGTAGACTAGTGGCGTCTAACTATGAGAAGGTTGCAAATGCGGTTTTTCATTGCTTATACTTCGCGCAGATAGTATTGATTTAGCCATAATGTCCCCTCCCTCATAATCTAAACTCTATGAGTTTTGTTTTATGAAAAGCCATTGCATATTCCTCAAGTCTTGAAAGATGACAAGAATATTGGACTTTAAAGGAAGAGATCTAAGTTTGAACTAAAGTTTTCTTATGAGGTATTGATACAAAATGACAAGAAAAAAAAATACTATCATAGATTCTAAATGAAGTCATCTTGTAAGAATAAGAGTGTTTTCCTAGACAAATTTAAAGCAAATAAGTAGTTTGAATGTAAACAAAAACTAAAAGATTCAGTGTTTGATGGAAGCTTTATAAGGATGTAATTTTCCTGTTTTTTCCAATCCTGTAAAGAATCAAAAGTAAAAAGAAATATAGCATTTGGACAGGGCATGTTGTTTTTAAAATACTACCAGTACCCTGAATGTGTCATAAAGGTTAAGGGATTCAGATGGGGCCTTTCCCGAAGGAATGGGTATTTAAACTCTCTTCGTATACTCCGTAGAGTGCAAAATTTACGGCAAGTTACCTGGGGTTTTAAATAGATTTCAAACCTGTAAATTTATTAATTCTATTAAAAATTTTAAACCTTTTTATTGTTATTTCAACAGGCCTGAACATTCATTTCGGGTTATAATAGCTTTCTGTTGATAATGTTGACCTTAAAAAATATCTAAGTTATTTTTCTAAGTTTTCTTTATTCCTAATATCGGTTAATGTTTTACTGGCCGTAGCTTTGGTTGTTAGCTAGATTAATTGTTAGTAAAGTTTATATAAAAAAGAACTTAGAAGAAATGAGAATCTATTAAAGCTTAAATTACCACGCTTTTGTTCTTTGAACTTTAAGTTATCATTCGTATACAAATTTTGAACTATTGAAGTTTTGAGATTCTAAAATCTACATAAGCGACGGACATTATTATAAATGTTACGACAATTAAGCACTAGTTTTTCCTACTCTAGGTTTGTTAGGCAGTAAGAAGATTACTTCTGAAAGCGTTAGTATAAGGCTGGGAAGAAGTTATTCGAAAATATTTCACAATTCTAGCTACTCGTCAGTGCCTAATTGTTGATACTTCCAACGTTCCTTCTAAGGTTAGTCTCAAAACTATTAATATTAAAACTATTAGTATGGCATTTTCTGCTGTTGTTATTATTTTTATTCTTTTCCAAAAGAAATTCTTATTTCTTTTTTAAATGAATTTTTTAATTAGAAAAATTTGTGGCCCCCCTCGATAAAACTCGGAATTAGCCATAGATAAAAATAATAAATTGTCAACGGCAATAAAATCTTTGGAGCAAAATAAACTTGAAAATAATTATCGTATAAACTAAAATTATTCATAAAAGTATCAAAACTTATGCTAACTAGGCTTTTATATCTACGCAAAAGCGCACTATTTCATATCTTAAAACGTTCTCCTTCTTTCCAACTCAAACCAATTGACAAGCGGAGGGGAGACTGGGGATCTTCACTATAGTTCCTACTTACGCTTCCCACTCTGCTTTAAGGTCATTTTACTGTTTATAAGGCGAGGATAGACAACTGAAGTCTTCGCTATAGTCTTCTTTTCTAGTCATCTTTCCGCTTCGGTGCTTTCCAAAATCTCAGGCATTATGTTATTCATATATTTGTGGTTTGTCTACAAGAACGCTGCGATATATCACTAAAACCTACATAGCATAGTATATAAAAGTAATCTAAATTAAGAAGCTCATAAACTATGAAACAACTAGAATATATTTAGAATTAGCGAGCAAGTTGAATACGAAGCGATTTTATTAAAAAAAAAATAAAAAAAAATCTTTCTTAAAATCTATATTATACGTATGTGAAGCTTTGGTTCCTTTCATCTATTTTCCGGGACTTTCACATCTAGGTAAAACGTCCACTGCGTTGAGAGATAAGACTTAAAATACTAGAGACCACTATCTCTTACGTATTGCTTATTATCAACAAAGGAAAAGAACTTCAGCGCTTTCTTATTATTATGGTGTTTGTCTTTACTTCAAATCATCATCTTTCTTGGACTTTTCTCCTGGGTTAGAATGTTCACTGCGTGGCTCAATAAGACTTAAGGTTACTAAGATACCACCGCCTCCTTAACGTACGACTGCATAGCCAACAAGGAAAGGAAGTTTTTTAGAGTGCCAACCTATTTCTAATTCTAAAATTACATCGTCTAAAAACATTGCTTAAAATAAAAGGAAAACGGATCGAAATAGACAAGACTATATACGTAAACTATATTCCTAACCCAAATTAGGATTTATTTCATTCCACCTAAAGTTTGTTACTCCATCTCTGAAAGTTTCATTTCAGCCATACTCTCTTTTCACGGCAAATTTCTTAAACTCTGTGACTGAACCAACAAGGGTTGCGAATTTCATTTATCATCCTTCCTTGAAATCTTCTGAAACATTTGATCAAAGGTGAGTAATAAGATCTAATTTCTGGTCAACTAAAAAAAATAAATTGCAAAAATTAAGACAAACCAAAAATACAGTTAATATAATGGTGAGAAATGCGTGTATCTCCCCCTTCGTATTGGAGCTGTTCCAAAAGGAGTACCTTCCGGATATTCTTAATTCCCATTGAAGAAAGTATTTTCAGGAGAATGTTTTTTTGGCAATTTTTGCTCAGCTGATCAGCTTTAACTTAAACGAATGCTAATCCAAACTAGTACACATGGCAAATGGAATGTCATACAAAAATGAAGTCTTATTTCAACTTACAAGTTCTAATAGAACTTGTTGTCTGCCTCCTCTCAATCGTGTTTCATGACTTCCTTTGGCAATTTTTTGCTTTCCGGAGGGGTACTTCGTAGTATTCCCGCCATCTCCCATTGTTCTCACTGCTTCACCTCAAAAGTCCAATCCAAACTTACGTATGCGGCATTAAAACAAAGTTTTAGCAAAAACCAATAAGATGTATATGCTAGAGAAAAAACGTCTACAAAAATCCTTATAGATCGATCGATTACAAGCTATATGTGCAATCGATTTTTAATTGACTAATGCAACAATTACAAAACAACTAAATACAGAGCAATTCCTATACCAAATCCATGAGATTTATTCCCTCGTAATTACTGTCACCTGGCGGTGCTTCTTCATTCTGGGATCTTCCTTTGGCTATCACTTTCTGGTCAACTGAGACTAGCAAAACGCCTACCGAATCCCTTTATTTCGAGCCCCACTCTCCAAAACTCTCATAAGTGTTTGCGGCGGAATCAGGATGCCTGAGTGTGATTTTTTGATGTGTACCGGCCAAATCTCTGCATTTACGCATTCAGAACTACGAAGACATGGGCCTATGGGGGTTTGGTAATAGATAATTGGAAAAATTTGATGAGGGCCAAAACATGCTAGTAATTAATTCAATGAAAATCAAGTAAATCGCCAAATAACTATGACAATTTAAAATTATTAAGTATTCTATCCCAACTAACATGCGATATTTGTACAAAAATACATGCTTCTTGTTATGTACATATATTTGGTATACACAACACACAATATTATATATATTATATATAGTAATATATAATAATATATATAATATATGTATATATATATATATTATATATATTATATACTATATATATAATATATATTATATATAATAATATATATTTATATGATATATATTATAATATATATATATATATATATATATATAATATATATAATATATATAAGTTCCATCTTTCCGTAACTATATAGTGTGAATAGTTTATCTATTTCCATCTCAATTATACCTCTCAGGTATTGTACCAGATTTTAAATTTGAATTCTTTGAACAGTTCTTTTGGTTAGACAAATTTCTCCTTCCTTCTTCCCTTTTCATCAAAACTATTTAAAACTCATTCATTTGAATGTTGATATTAGCCATTAGCTCCATAATTTTACCATTCAATGTGAGTAAATATTCATCGTTCAGTACGACGTTCGACTCATTTTGGCACTTCTTGTGTGACAAATTTTAAAGACGTGCTGAGAAAGGTGGCTTCTCATTTAACCTGAATCTGTTTTTCTTTGGTTTTTTAACGAGGTAAAAGATGGTTTAATTAGTATGCAACTAATGAACATGAAAATTTGTCTTCTTCCTTCCTTTCAATATCACTCAACCCTTCTTCCCTACAAAACTGGTTTTCGGAGGGGTACTTGGACGTTCCCTCGCTTCTCCAGTCCTCTACTGGGGGGGCAATTCTACTTTTCCCTCAATCTCCTATTACCATCGGTGTATCTTTAGGGAAGAACCTAACAGTACTGAAGCGTCTCTCTAAACTCATTATTTAAAGCAAAATAAGAAAACTACTTTGGCAGATTCCTTCTCAACTCGGAAATTCCTAAAGCAATCTCTAAAGACACAAAACTTTTAATGTTTTATTCCCTTGTCTAAACCTATCTAAGATTACAAGCTCCTAATAAAGATTTTGGGTCTCTTTGCTCTTGTTAGTGGATTTTTAGACTTCAAAACAGAATGGAAGAAGATAATTTGATTCGATTTTTAAACAACAAAAAATAAAAAACTAATGTTGCCGTATACTAAATTTTAGTCCGCTACTCATCATAAATTAAAAAAGGATATGCTATGTGACCCATTTTAAATATAAACAAAGAAATAAATGTCATCTTTCGTAAATGACATTTATATATTATATATATTTATAATATATATATATTATTATATATATATATATATATATATATATATATATATTATTATATAATATATTTTATTATACTATATCCATATATATATATATCTATAAATATATATAATATATATATATATATATATATATATATTAATATATATATATTATTATAATATATATTATATATATATAATATATATATATATATAGAGTATATAGTGATTTTGATGCATGAAATGTCAATGTAAAAATAACGTTAAAATCTGACAAAACAATATGAAAACAAACGTTATTATATAACCAACTTGATTCATCCTCTGCTACTTCTCCTCGAACTAAAAACGTGTGGATCCTACGTCTTTCTCTTTCTCTCTCTCTCTCTTCTCTCTCTGACAATTTCTGCAATTGACTCCTTCAACGTTCCATTCGAAATTGGTCAGGAGATCTACTTTCTTTTCTTCCGTTCTAAAAAGGAATATAAGATTAGTAACAAACAATAAAAATAGTCGCATATACATCTCGTGTATATGGCTAAAACGTACGTACTCACACAGGCACATATACACCTCCTATATATGGCCAAACGTCATGCATTGATATGGTACCAGGCGCTTGCGTCATGGGGGTAGACGGACTCTCTCGGTCTACTCCAACACGCTCTTCTGGACTTACAGTTTTACCATGACTAACGGTGGCATCTATTCCATAAATGCTTTTGGTCCCGTTCAAGGATTTACAGCGGCTGCATACCTCTGGGGATAGGCTTAAAAACTACAGAAACTCAAAACTGTTACTACTACTATCTTTAGTATTCCTCCTAGGGAAAATGCACTTTTCAATTTCAATCCTCCACTCTTTTTAACTCTAAAACTGTAAACAGATGTGATGAACTAGATTTTGTAAATTAGATCTAAAATTAATAAGAAATGCGGTCCTATATAATTTTAAAGCGCTGTTTCGGGTATGAATACGGTCATGTACTCATATATATATATATATATATATATATATATATTATATATATATATATATATATATATATATATATATATATTATATTATATAGTAATATATTATATATATATATATATATATATATATATATATAATATATATATATATATATATATTATAATATATTATAACATATATATTATTATATAGGTGCTCTGAGTTTTAAAACTCCTACTGATGGTCACTTTTCTTCCTCAATTCAAATGAAAACGGCAATTCTAACTGTATGCTTTGACTTACTTAGGGGTGCTATGCCTCTCCTCCTGCTAATAATAAATCACATTCATAACTCATTGGACATAGTTATCAACTATTACTCATATACTCAAGGATGTTTTGAAAGTTTCTTTTCACTAAGCTGTTCGGTTCCATTTACTTAGTTTCTACTTTTAGTATTTCATGTACCATATAACATACAGATGTGAATATGCATGCATATACACACATCCCCACACACACACACACATCACACATATGTAGTATATATATATATATATATATATATATATATATAGTATATAAGTATATATATATATATATATATATATATATATATTATATAAATATATATATACAAAGGAATTTGGACGGACAGATCCTAGACTTTAAAAAGGAAATGGGATTATTGAAAACCTTCAAAGACACATATCCCAACCCAATATTTGCAAACCTTCCTAATGCATAGTATTTTTGAGGTATCTGTATATATATATATATATATATATGGTTATATATATATATATATATATATATATATATATATATATATATATATATATATGAGTATATATATATATATATATATGTATATATATATATTTTAGTGTTCATCAGTATTCTCCTCTTCACATATCGTCTACATCTTTCTTTTACCGCTTTCTCTCCTTCCGCCTGGTCCCTTTTCTGAGCTTCGTCAAGAGGTGGAGGAACCAGGGTGTCGTTCTCTCTCCTCAGGTGATAGGCAGCAGTTCCAAAATCTCCGTGAATCTCCAATCTCTGCTCGAAGGTGATTGAAAGCTCCCATCACTTTCGTTTGAGGAAAACAATCTTCCCAAAATTCATATAAAATAATGTAGCCGTCTTTTCTCCCCTCTACTGACACACATTTTTGGGACCTCTTTTTTCGCTTCTCTGCTGCTTCACCTACGACATTCATCTCTATTCTTTCATCTACTATAGCTAATATAGAAACTTCATCTATATTCTCTCGTTCTTCTTCCGCTAACGGCCTGAAAGTAAGATATCTTTACAACCCCATAATTTTTTTTATCAAAACTTCGGTATCCAAATTTGGGTCAAAGTTTCTTAGGATTGCTTTTCTTAATAAAAAACCATTCTCTTTTGATTCGATGTAATCAAATACTTTAGTTATAATCATATAGTTCACCTTCTTACTCTCGAAAAGGCTTCCTAATGGCTCATTCTCGGCCAGTCTCTGGTAGTTATCCATTAGACGTTTAATTTCTCGGATAAATGAAGAAAATAGAATATTTCTAGTACCTGTATAGGTGATAAATCTCATCATTGCTTCTACGGAATATTCTGCAGTGGAAGGGGCACCTTCACTGTCTTTTAGAG
>JABUQX010038277.1:12500-15000 GCA_015478945.1 Trachelipus rathkii
GCGTACACGATGTACGTGAGTCAGAGAAGCTTTCTCAAAAGAAGGAAAAATGTTAGAAACCTATTTTCTCTTCCCTCCCTTCTCACTGTATACACGAACAAACGAATGACTAAACTTTCTTACTCATATATTCCTTCTTGAACATACGGGGTTAGTTATATCATTCAACAACTCATTTAACAAAATAATAATTAATATTAAAAATTAATTTTTAGTAATTAATAAAAAATTATATATATTTTTTATATTTTGACTCCTGTGCTTTTCTTTGATTTTCTGTAAGGTACAACGACTTAGCTCTTTTGATCTTTTGATCCCTGCTGTTGCACGGAATTTGCTTCTGGGAGGTTTCTCTTTGACTGTAGACTGTTGAAGAATTCTGTTTTAGCGCTGGTATGAGTGAGGGCGCGATTTTTTCTTCTTCGGGTTTTGTTCTTGGGGAGTTAGTTAATTTATTCTTTTATCTATGTTATGATATTAGTACTGTTTATAGCTTTATCGGTTGCAACTATGATTACCCTATTTAAAATACATTTATTATCTTTTAATTACCTCCTAATTGAGACTGTAACTAATTACTTTTTCTATTCATCTGACTGCGACTATTCTGTAACAACTTGTAACTGATCAGAAGATTCTTCTGTTCATTCTGGTATGGGCTCGGCCAATTGTTGAGATTAATTGTGGGGGTTTTGCCCCCTTTTCCGTAAGGGGGTTGAATTACTTCTTTAGGTTCTGTACCAACTTACGAATATCTTTTACTGCTTAAGAACGAGGACTCTTCTTTGCACTGATGATACCAATTTGTTGAGTTAGAAGGAACATCTTTTAACAACTTTGGTGGGACTCATCGGCGGGCATGGCCGCTATTTGATTATTCATTTAATACAGAGACCTATACAAGTAGAAAACCCTTTCTCATTTTTCACTGGAAGGTTTTCAACTTCCTTTACCTTATTTACGTGGGAAGGATTTCACTTCCTTTCTTTACTTCTTTGGAGGATTTACCACTCCTGTTTTACTTTTAAGTTACAGTCTCAGATAATTTAGTAATCAAGATAAAAGGATAAATCAAGAAGCATTTCTATCAAGCTATATTAAGTTCACAGTACATATCTATACATAAAATAAAATAAATGTTTAACATAACATCCCTCCCTGGAAACCCGCAAACATTCTAACATCCAAATCCAACCCTCGAATAAATCTAACAGTTCACAAGAGAAAAAAAAAACCTAAAAAAAAAAGGTAATATAACAATAATAAGAATCATTCTAACTATTTTAAATCATAATAAAGAAATATAATAATTATTATTATTATTATTATTATTATTATTATTATTATTATTATTATTATTATTATTATTATTATTATTATTATTATTATTATTATTATTATTATTATTATTATCATTATTATTATCATTATTATCATCATTCCTATTATTATTATTATTATTATTATTATTATTATTATTATTATTATTATTATTATTATTATTATTATTATTATTATTACAAATCATTGTTAATTTATTACTTCCAATTTTATTTTAACAATTTTAAATGATGATAATTGAACTTTCTACAATTTTCGTTTACCTCCCAATGTGGATCAGATCATCTTTGATAGAATACAACGGAGGTCCATCTCATCTTTGATTTCTCCATGCGATCGTAATTAAAGACTTTCATACATTATAATATCATTACAGTTCTCTTTGGGTTACATTTTGGTTACTCTGTAAAAGTAATGAGAATTTTACACGACACAAGAAACTATTAATTTTTAGATAAAAAATCATATATATATATATATATATATATATATATATATATATATATATATATATATATATATATATATATATATATATATATATATAATATATTGTATATATGTTAATATATATATATACGTATATTATATATATAAGTGATGTACGCGTTTCGTATTTATATATCACCATTATAATAACACCTTTTGAGTCTATATTTAAAACTCTAAATCCTATAACTTCCATACGGGTTAGTCTCACATTTTAACACAATTATACACTAAACTTTGCGGCTCAAGAAGCTAAGGTGGAATGAGGTGCCGAAGGGCTTCCCTTTAGATTAAGACCCATTGGTTGCAAGAAGGCGCGCATTGCACGGGGCTTGAGATTCTACCCTTCTAAGGACTCCCACCCTTACTGCATTGGTCTTTAAGAAAGTAAGAGGAATGATGTGGAAATAAGAAGAAAGACAGAATCGAACATGTAATGTTACTATGTCCCGTTTACCAATCCGCGACCGTGGGAGCGACGCTGTTGTTTTGCTAGGGAATTCCAAATATGTAGACTGAGTGGCGTCTAACTATGAAATAGGTTGCAATGTGGTTTTCATTGCTTATACTTGCGCAGCATAGTATTTATTTACCATATATATATGTATATATTTACATATATATATATATATATACATATATATATTAAGTTATTATATATATATATAGT
>JABUQX010038277.1:17500-30000 GCA_015478945.1 Trachelipus rathkii
TAGCAACCGTTGTGATGTGAGGTTTCCAAGACATTTTTTTGTTTATGTTAAGGCCAAGGATGTTTATATTGTCAGCAGGAGAGACGAGAGAATCGTCGAAAGAGATAGGAAAGTTAGAAGGTGCCTTAGAGAGGGAGATTTGTAGAAGTTGAGTTTTTAAAGAATTAAATTTCACAAGGTTCAGACGACCCCACCCGGAAATTCTATCCAGATCAGCGAGAATAGAATCGGAAAGATTAAGACGAGAGGCAATTCTAGAAGTAAAAGAGGGAGCAGAATTAAAATGAGTTGAAGAATGAAGGGTTGAGTCATCGGCGTATGAGTGGATAGAGTTAGATGTGCAGGTGAGAAGATCATTAATGAAAAGTAGGAATAAAGTAGGAGATAAGACAGAACCCTGAGGAACACCACTATTGACAGAAAAGGAAGAAGAGGTCGCCCCATCAACAACAGATATTGAGCGATTTGAAAGAAACTAGACATAAGTAAGCAAAAAGAAGGAGGAAACCCAAAGGTGGGGAGTTTGAAGGGCAGTGACGCGTGCGTGCCATACCCGGTCAAATGCTTTGGATATGTCAAGCGCCTCCACGCAAGTCTCTTCGTAGTATATATATATATATATATATATATATATATATATATATATATATATATATATATATATATATATATATATATATATATATATATATATATATATATATATATATAGATATATACATATATATATATATAAATATATATATATATATATATATATATATATATATATATATATATATATATATAGTATATATATATATATATATATATATATATCTTCTTCTTATTATATATATATATATATATATATATATATATCGTATCCCTTGTTTACATTAGAGGTTAGAGACGAGCCACGAATTCGAAAAATGCTGCAGAAGTTGACCTTAAATTCCTATTCGATTCGGAAGTCTTCGCAAAGGTGGGATATTCTAGTGGTGCCATTGCACAAAATGCCATATCTCGACATTTATATCTCTCTGAAACTGTCATTGCTTTTTCGTTTTTTGACGTAGATGTAGCAAATAAAGTAAAGGTGTAAATGATCTGTAATCTAAAAAAGCCCTCATCAAAAAACGATCTTAAATGACTAGAAGGTATAAACATTCAAAACGTAGGTTCAAAAAGTTTAGCAGATTTCGCCACAAGCAAGACAAAGGCTTCTTCAACGTGTTTTATATAGATACCGGGTTTTTAAAGAAGTCAGTTGGCGAGTGGGCTGAGGATGAATGCTTCAAGAAAGAGAAAGCAAATTTTCATGTTGCGAATGAGGACAATATACCCAATGCTTTACCACTGAGCCATCCTCCAACCCCAAAATGTTAAATTCAAGAACAGTTTTAAAGCAACCGAGCTCCCGTCAAGGCGACATCACCAGGTGTCCAGCCTGTCCTTTCCATCGTTCCTTAATATTTTAGATGTTAAATATTGCATAATCGCAATTAATAAGTTAATAAATAAAGAAAGAACATATAATGGAAAGGTAAAGAAATACTGCCTTCTCTGGGATTGAACCAGCGCATGTTGCGAATGAGGACAATATACCCGATGCTTTACCACTGAGCCATCCTCCAACCCAAAAGAGTTGGATTCAAGAACAGTTTTAAAGCAACCGAGCTCCCGTCAAGGCGGCATCATCAGGTGTCCAGCCTGTTCTTTCCCTCGTTCCTTAATATTTTTGATGTTAAATATTGCATAATCGCAATTAATAAGTTAATAAATAAAGAAACTCTGGATACCCTTTCAGTTAATTACCATATCGTGTTCCAATTCGCATGCCCCGAGTCTGACTGTACGTCGACGTATATTGGTTACACGACTAATAGATTAACAGATAGGGCATACCAGCACCGCTTTAAACCTAGTAAAATATACGAATATTTATTCACCGAACATAACAAAACAACTATACCAGATATCCCACAGTCATTCAAAATTTTACACTCCTCATGCGAAGCTCAAAAACTGAAAATTGCTGAGGCCTATTATATAAAACATCTAAAACCAGACATTAACATAAAGTTCAACGTATTGTCGCTTAAATTAAATATAATATGAAATGCTAAAATCTAAAATCTAATTTGTAATTTTAATTTTTTAAATCTTGTGTTAAATAATTCATTCAATTGTTAGAATCAAAACTCTGGAGAAGTCCGAGGTTTACGGACGAAACCGGTCAGAAACTAATAAATATAAATAAGTCTCATACTTTCTTTGCAAATTATTTTCTAGAATCGTATTAAGAAAATTAAATGAAAATCAGAAGAAAATATTTAGGGAATTAGAAGTTATAAGTAATAATAATAATAATAATAATAATAATAATAATAATAATAATAATAATAATAATAATAATAATAATAATAATAATAATAATAATAATAGTTTAAATATTCAAATTTTGCTTACTTGAAAGAAGAAAGACGTGGCCATGTTAAGAGATTAAACTCCAAGCAGATACTCTATGAATTCTTAATGAAATCTAAAACTACCAATAAACACTAATAGAAATGCTATCATTGCTAATTATATCACTTATAGTAATTGTGGTAATTAAATTTTAATATTCCTTATATTTTTCATATTTCGCGTCCCATTGAGATAAGCAATTAGGGCAGTTAATGTTAGCAATAATATATATATATATATATATATATATATATTGGATAAAGTATATATATATATATAGTATATATATATTGTTAGCAATAGTTATATATATATATATATATATAAAAAGATATATAAACATATATGTTGTTGTTATATATATACATAATATGAACAACAATATATATATATATATATATATATATATATATATATATTGTTGCTGTTTTTATTTAAATGCATTTTAATATTTAAGAATATATCGAGATTGAAATACATATAAATAAAGATAAAAGAAAGAGCATATATATATATATATATATGTTGTTAGCAGCATAATGTATATGATATATATATATATATATATATCATCAGCATCATCATCACCCAGCATCTCTCCCCAGGACTAGGGGTAAGGTACCTAACATGCCCCAGAAACTGAAAAGTAGTAAAATAGTAGAAGAATATGAAGCAAGTCGAAAAGAAAGCCCAGCCTTACCGCCCCCTTTATACCTTATAGTGAGAACTTGCCGCAGTCAGAAAATCCACCCTAGAGCTTCATGGACCGTGACGGACCCTTACTATGGCACCTCGTCAATGTTGGGTTCATCCCTTCGCCCTAGTGGGCTACAACCATGCCCCATCACAAAACCCCGCATTCACTCCTGTTATGCACCTTTCTTCTCACCTCTGCCAATCTCACATTTCTCTCCTCCACGCATTTTTTACTGACTCAATCCACTTTTACTTCGGTCTCCCAGACGGTTGATTCTCAGCACACTCACCACTACTGTATACATCCGTTTAAACAACCGACTATCATCCATCCTTTGAACATGACCAAACCATCTCAACGTACTTTCATTTGTTCTCTCATTTACCCCTTTCTTCACACCACTCAACTCTCTATTACGTTCATTTGTCATTTTATCAATTCTTCTCACACCTGACACTCCCCTAAGATTCTCCATCTAAACACATTGTACTTTACTTTAGATCTATACCTGTTATCCCAAATCATAGTCTCACTACTATACATTAACACTGGTAACAACATACCCTTATATAAGATCCTAGCGCACTCAATACTTTGTCCTTTTACATCCACCAAACGATTTAATTGCACCAAAAACCTTCCTGCCATTCGCAACTTTCCTACTGCACTCTGCATCATCCGTTCCCTTTTCATCCAAAATATATCCTAAATATTTTAACTCAGACACTTTTTCCAGCTGCTCACCATCTAATAATCTAATACTTCACACCGAGAACTGTCCTCACTCGCAACTATAACCTTACTCTTATCTACGTTTACTTTAAAACCCCTCCTTTAACACACCATACCAAATCTCTCTACAAATCCTCTCAAACTCTTTTCAGATTCGCCACACAAAACCAAATCATCCTCATATAATAGGTAGGGAACAATCCACTCTCTTCCATTCTCCATTATTCTAACACCATCCCCTGCCACATCTACCTCTAATTCTTTCATAACCCCATCCATATACAAATTGAATAACCAAGGCGACATAGCACTTTCCTGCCTCAGTTCGCTATTAATATTAAACCAATCACTTTCGACTCTATTTATTCCTTCACACGCTTCACTGTCGTCATACATACTTTGATTTCATTCAGAAGCATACCACCAATATCATATATTATTAACACATGTCATAGAGCTTCCCTATTAATCCTATCGTACGCCTGTTGCAAATCCGTAAAACCTAAATAAAATTTATTCTTCTCCTCCCTCTTTTTCCCAATCATTTGTTTCAATGTAAAGATTTGATCAACACATCCTCTACCACTTCTAAACGCACCTTGTTCTTCACCAATCAATCCTTCAGTCACTTGACGCACTCTTTCGACCAAAATACCAGCATATATCTTCCATACAACACTCTATAAACTAATTCCCCTATATTACCTACAGTTACCTTATCCCCCTTACCCATATACAGAGGTGGGCACGAACCGTTCCTCCGTTACTAACGGAACTAGTTTTTTGAGTAACGGAGTAACGGACTCGTTTTTTTTTTCATGTAAAGCACCAAATAAGTTCCGTTATTTTTTTCCTCTGTTACTTTTTAGTCCGTTACATTTTGTTCAACTTTCTTTTCGAATGCGATAGACAATTGACCACCCCGCGCACGGCTAAAAAACCCTTTTTAATATATATATATATATATATATATATATATATATATATATGTTATTATATATATAGTATATATATATATATATATATATATATATATAAATATATATTGTTGTTTGGGATGTTTCTTAATTGTTATATATAGTAATATATATATATATGTTTTTTAATTTATACATGTATATAAATATATTATTTGTTGTCGATATATTTGTATACATATATATAAATATATATATATATATATATATATATATATATATATATATATATATATATATATATATATATATATATATAAAAATATATATATATATATATATATATATATATATATATATGTTATATATATATAAAAAAATATATATAAATAAAGATATATATATATATATATATATATATATATGGAATAACGGGAATCTGCATAGAATAATGAATAGGGATGGTGCTTTCGTAACTGATGAAATGAATGTGACGAGAGTGTGGAGGGAACACTTCGAAAATCTGCATAACATTGGCAGTAATGAAGAGGTGATAGTGAATGTGTGTGGGTTTGATGGTGCAAGAAGGAATAGGTATTTTGGGATGAGGTCATTAGTAAGGAGGAGGTAATGGGTAGAGCGAGAAAGTTGAAGAATGGTAAATCTGCAGGTATAGATGAAATTACCGGTGAAATGATCAAGAACGGAGGCGAGATGGTGATTGATTGGATTTGGAAGTTGTGTAACAAAGCGTTTATGGAGGGTATAGTTCCGATGGATTGGAGGAGAGCAGTAATAGTACCCTTATATAAGGATAAGGGAGAAAAGGGTAACTGTAGGAATTATAGGGGAATTAGTTTATTAAATGTAGTAGGGAAGATATACTGGTATTGGTCGAAAAATGCGTCGAGTGACTGAAGGACTGATTGTGAAGAGCAAGGTGCGTTTAGAAGTGGTAGAGGATGTGTGGATCAAATCTTTACATTGAAACAAATGATTTAGAAAATGAGGGAGAATAAACTGTATTTAAGTTTTTTGGATTTGCAAACAGGCTTATGATATTATTAATAGAGAAGTTCTATGGCAGGTGTTATGAATTTATGGTGCTGGTGGTAGGCTTCAGAATGGAATTAAAAGTATGTATGACGATATTGAAGCGTGTGTAAGAATAAATGGATTTGAAAGTGATTGTTTTAATATTAATAGCGGAGTGAGGCAGGGATTGTTATGTCTTCTTGGTTATTCAATTTGTATATGGATGGGGTAATAAAAGAATTAGAGGTGGGGGTGGCAGGGGATGGTGTTAGAATGATGGAGAATGGAAGAGATTGGAGGGTGCCCTACCTATTATATGCGGATGATTTGGTTTTGTGTGGTGAATCTGAGAGAGTTTGAGAAGATTTTTAGAGAGATTTGGCAGGGTGTGTAAAAGGAGATGTTTATATATATATATATATATATATATATATATATATATATATATATATATATATATATATATATATATATAGTATATATATACATATATTAAGGCTATATAGAAAGAAGGTTGCTGCTGGTTATTGCTGGTTGCTGTTGGTTAGCAGCAGAAATACATATATATGTTGTTGTTATTGGTTATTACTGTTATTATTAGTTACATATATATATTATTATTACAGCATATATTATTGTTATTGGTTGGTTGTTACATATATAGCAAATAGTATAAGGTTGCTATTGTTAAGTTTTAAATATTTATATAGTTATTATATATATATATATATATATATATATATATATTCATATATTATATATATATATATATATATTATTATTATATATTATTGTTGGTTGAAGAATATAGCATTGGTTATTAAGTTATACATATACAATATATATTATTACTAAGTTATTATACTATTGCTGGTTGTTACATAATAGCATATGTCATATATTGAGCATATGTTGTTGGTTACATACAAGGTACATATATAGAAGATATATACATTGTTATATATATATATGTTATATATATATATATATATGTTGGTTATTAAGCGTTATTTATATATATATATATGTTGGTTACTATATAGTATATATATATGTTATATATATATTATATATATGCTGTTGCTGTTGTTGCTGTTGCTGTTGTAGTATATAAGGTTGCTATATATATATATATTATATATATATATATGGGTAATATTATTGCTCTCCTTCAATACCTCGGAACTATACCTCCATAAACGCTTTGTTACACAACTTCTAATCCACTCAATCTACCATCTATATATATATATATATATATATAGCAGAGTATATGAGTATATAAGAAGGTTGTTGTTGCTGCTGCTGGCAGCTGTTGCTGCAGCAGCGCAGCAGCATATTATGCGCGCTGGCGCTGGTTGCTGCGCTGGCTGGGCAGCGGCGCGAGCGGCCCATGCTGGCTGGCTGCTGCTGGTTGGCTACATATTGCTGCTGCAGCATGCTGTTGCAGCCGGGCGGTGGTATTGCCCGCGCGCGCTGCTGCAGCAGCGCTGCCGGGCCGGCGCGCGCAGCTGCTGCTGATGCTGCGCGCGCGCTGGCTGGCTTGCGCTACGGCTGTTGCTGCTGGCGCAGCGCTGGCTGGAAGTCGCGCGCGCTGCTGCTGGGCTGCTGCTGCTGCGCTGGCTGCGCCAGCAGCAGCGCGCGTTGCTGCTGCATACGTTGGGCTATTTCATATTATGGCATGGTTGCTGCTACAAGGCTGGCATATGCTGTTGTCTCTCTCACCAGACCTCGTAAGCGTGAACGCTTGTCAGATGTTCTGGACGAAACCCCTCCACCGCGTTCGGTCCTCATAGTACCTGATTCTTCCAGCTCCTCCATCCCACGTCCTCTTCTCTCAATGGCCGCCCTCACGTTATCACTCCATCTGGTTCTTGGCTGACCTACACTGTGTCTTCCATCTGGCCTCCATCTGTAGTACCTCTTCGGGTATCTATTATCATTCATCCTCATCATATGTCCGTACCATCGTAGCTGTCCCTTTTCAATAAAACCCAGTATACTCTCCACCCCCAGCTCCTCTCTTATATTATCATTTCTCATTCTATCCCTCCTCGTAACTCCCTTTATGGATCTTAACACCTCATTTCACACGCTTGTATCCTACTCTTAGTTTTTGTAGTTAAAGCCCATGCTTCGCAACCATACTTAGTATAGGTCGTAGAATAGACACGTATATTACTATTTTCACCTTTCGAGGGACATTTCTGTCTCGTATTAACGGATATAGCAATCTTAATGTATTATTAAACTTTTCTATTCTACTATTTCCTATGTTAATAACATTTCCCGTCCCGAAACAAACTCCAAGGTATTTAAACTGATCAACCTGCTTCAATTCTTGATCCCTCACTCTAATATTCACTTCCTCCTCCTCTTTACTTATCAACATCACCTCAGTCTTCTCCTCATTTGTCCTCATTCCTCTCTCCCTCAACTCCTCATCCCACACTGCAATAAATCTACGCAGAGCCTCTCCAGATTCCGCCACCAACGCAAGGTCATCTGCGTATCCAAAGACAGTTCCCTCCACTCGTCTCCTGACCATTTTTTCCACAATAATCTATGAACATGATAAACAAAATCGGAGAGAGAACTACCCTTCTTCACCCCCGTGTCAACCTCAAACCAATCTCCATCTCCATCTGGGTCTTCACTTTGTATAAACTATTCGTATAGGTACTCTTTATTGTTCTTCTAAGTTTTCCCGGTGCCCTATACTCTCTCGTTCTAAGTATATTCCACAGGACCCCTCTCGGTACACGATCAAAAGCTTTCTCCAGGTCTACAAATGCCAAATACATTTTTCTGTTAAATTCCCAACCTTTCACATACCATCTTTAAAGCGAATGTCAGATCGATAGTTGATCGATTTGGTCTAATACTATGATTGTCACTCGTCCATTTTATCTTCTATCCTCTCTCTCAATCTTTTTTCTAGTATTCATTCATATACCTTTGCGACATGTGATGTCAAAGCAATTCCTCTCCAATTTATAGCCTGCCTTATCACCTTTTTTAAAAATTGGGCATATTACTGATTTGCCATTCTTTAGGTGTCCTTTCTTCTCGCCAGCACTTATTCATTAATTCTTTCATCCATACAGTTCCTTCTCCTCCCATATTCTTCAAGATTTCCGCCGGTATCATATCTTCATCCGGTGCTTTTCCCGTTTTACATCTTCCTCAAGGCATATGCCATTTCTTTGTCTGTGATTTGCTACTCGTCCTCCATCACCTCCCCATGGTCCCTCACTTCATGCACCCCCCACATCATTTGGTATATTCAGCAGATCAACAAAATAGTTCCTCCACTCTTCCCCAATCTCTTTCGGGTCCGTTAACAACGTTCCATTCTCGTTCTTTATTGCATATGTTGGAGGTGCTGTTCCTTTCTTATAGTTTTTTGCCATATTAAATATTAATTTTCTAGTGCCCGTAAGGTCCTCTTCCAGATTTCTACCAATCTTCTCCCATGTATTTTCTTTTTCCATTCTTTTTTTCTCTCTGTTTCATTTCTCACCGTTATATATGCTTCTCTATCCTCCATTCTTCTTGTCTTCATCCATCTTCTAAAACATTTCATTTTATTTTTTTCTTGACTGCTTCTTGCACTCGTTCTGTCCACCACGCCGTTTGTCTTTTCTTTTTTCCATATATCGTTTTGGTTTCTATGATCCTCTCAGATACCTTCACCAATGTATCACGGAAAACCTCCCAACCCTCCTCCACATCTACATCCTCCTCAATACCCTGTGTTTTCATATTCGTTTCTCTCTGGAATGTGTTTTTATAATCCTGTCTCTCAGTTTCTCAGCCATAAATCTTTTTCTCCTCCTGCAACCAAAAAATAAAAATTCTCAATTTCCTCACCACCATTCATTGGTCTGCATCCACCGAAATGGATGGTATACTTTTCACATCCTTAAATATTCTTTTTTGTTTGTTAATATCAAATCTATCATTGATTTCTCTCCATAAGCCTGCCTTCCGTCATCCCATCGGTACCATGTCCATTTCTGACTTTCTCATGTTTATAGTACGTGTTCATTATACTCATGTTGTTACGTACACAAACGTCCATGATGCTATCTCCCGCCAGATTCTTATTTCCCAAACTAAACGCTCCTATCACATTCTCTATTCCTCTGCGATCCGTACCAACGTGTCCATTCATATCCCCAAAAACAATTACATTATCATGGAACGGTACTCTATTTTTGACGTCCTTCAATTCTTGATAAAAAATTTCCCTCTCTCCAGCTGGTCTGCCTGCTGCGGTGCGTACACCTGTATAAAGCTCAGATTTACTCCGTTTGTCTTTATTGAAACAGACATAATACGAGAATTTTTTCTGTTCGATGTTACTTACTCTTTGTGACATCTCTTCCGACATTATCACTCCCACTCCATGTCTATTTTCTCTTCCTCCACTATATATCAATTGGTAATTATGATGAAGAACTCTAACTCCACTTCCGGCCAATCTCGTTTCACAAACTCCCAGCACATCCAACCTTCGCTCTATCATCAGCATCACCATCTCCTCCTCCTTCCCTCTCAACGTTCCAACATTTAAAGTGGCAATACGTATATTTTTCCTAGAAGTTCCATTTCGTAATCCAAAATCGCGCGGTCGTCTTCTTAAAAATCTGTCAGGGCTCCGAGGCAAAACATGAGTTTCTTGAGCGGGTGATGTCGGTTGCCGGCTTGCTGGGCCTGTCGCAACCCTATTTTCCCACAAATTGTGAGGTGTGTCAACTGCTAATTATAAACAGCTGTTAACGGGAAGAAAATTACAGGATGTGGGGTGTTCCCAAACCCCAGCACCCAAAGTTATGCAGCCTTCTCGTCAGGGCTATGAAGTTTACTATTATAGATAATATATATATATATATATATAGTATATAACATATAAAGAGTATATATATAGATTATATCTAGTTATATATATATATATATATATATATATATATATATATAGTATATATATATATATATAATATATATATATATATATATATATATATATATATATATATCAGGCTTGGGTTAAAGTACAGGTACTTGTACTTGTACTTGCACTTGTACAAAAGTATATTTTTTGGAGTACTTGTACTTGTACTTGCAGTATCTAAAACCCAGTGTACTTGTTCTTGTACTTGTTCTTGCATATTTTGTACTTGAAAATTTGCAAAGTCTTGCAAGCATTTTTGGCATTTTTAACTTGCCAATATATTTTTTTTAATAATTTCTCTCTCTCTCTCTCTCTCTCTCTCTCTCTCTCTCTCTCTCTCTCTCTCTCTCTCTCTCTCTCTCTCTCTCTCTCTCTCTCTCTCTCTCTCTCTCTCTCTCTCTCTCTACATTCCTGAAACTCTCTTTCTTAATGTCTTGCATTACAGAACTTTTAAAAATCTATCAACTAATTCTCTGGGGATTCATAAAATTACTTTCAGTAAAATACACTTGGCATATTGAAGTGACATCGCACATATTCTAGTGAATATAGTCTAATGGTTAATTACTTTTTCTTTGATATTGAATACTATCTTCATTTTATTTTATTTTATTTATTTATATTTCTTTTTTTACTTTTGTATCTATTCACCTACTTTACTAACATTCTTCCAATTGCCTATTATTATTATTATTACCGCTACAGACAGACATTCTACGCTTACTTGTTAGCTCATTTAGTTCATACCTTCCTAGCTCTATAAACAGTTGGTTTTACTACCCAAACACTGATCCCCCTTTGTGCCAGAAGTTCCACTTTCCTGATCGTTTGACTCTTTTGACTCCTCCTACCTACATTCCCATGGACAAAATAGACAATTTTTGTAATAACCTAAACGGTGAGAAAAATCCTATTCTCTTACCAAATTAGCTAATTAATTTATATAAAGGCCGTGAATGATTGAAATTTATTTGTATCAACATAAGGAGCTTTCCAAAACACCATGATAACCCTTCGAACCTCCTTTCATTCTTAGGGATAGATTTCCTGGTATTGTCCTCACCGAGACCTTTATAAAAGACTATAGCAAATACTTATATGCGCTCTCAGACTATCATATCTTCAACGTTTGCCGTTAAGAAAGGAAAGGAAGGGTGTCTCAGTACTTAGTAAAAGGAGCTTAAAAGCAAATGAAACTTTCTCAGTCATTAACTCTGACATTAAGGCCCTTGGCATAACTTTTAGAGGGATCCAAAACAATAAATTAATTAGAATTATATAGAATACCACAAGGGAGTAGGATTAATTTTATACAAAAGCTTGATGATTTATGTAACCCTACACTGCAAAGTGGGATCTGGGTAATAGCTGATGACTTTAATATCGACGTATCTAGTAATAGTACTAACTTTTGTGGAAAAATGCTGCTAGTTAACACAATGATGGCAAGCATTAGAACATTGGAAACAAAAATACAGTAAGAAGCCACATGGGCCTTAGTGCTAGTCAAGCCAACAGAAACAATCACCAAACAACATGCTCATGCAAATCCACAAAGCACCCTAGGGCTTGTCAATCACTATATACAGAATACACAAAGTCTAAACATGCTCATGCAAATCCACAAAGCACCCTAGGTCTTGGCAATAGGCTAACGCATTTATACATAAAGTCTACAGCTAAAATAAAAAACTAAAAACTATATCTAAAA
>JABUQX010038277.1:42500-50000 GCA_015478945.1 Trachelipus rathkii
GATGAGGTAATAGCTCATTCCCCCGACATTGCAGCTGTTCTAAATCGATCAACACTTAGGGATTGACGACCTCCAGTGGTGGGGTTGGTGACGTCACGGAATTCTCGGCCTTGTTCTGATGCGCGATCTTCTTTCTTATTGAATTTCCTCAATCCTCACAGCCTTTACCCTAATTTCCACATTGTTGAACATCACCTCTCCCACTTCTAAACTTCATCTCTTATTCTTAACTAAAACTCAGCGTTTGAGCTTTCAGACAGCAAACCTTGCCCTGTTGACACTTACTGTCTCCATCATCAATTTTCAGCCAAAGACTGTTGTTGCTTATGTTGTTTGTTCTCTTGTCTATTCTTTAGAGTCTTGAAATTTTCCGCCCTATCACTTAAACTGTCCTGTGAATCTACTAATTAATTCATCTGCTCTCTATATATCTCTCTCCAAACTCAACTGGCGATCCTAAATTCTCAGACTACTCAAACACCAAATTAGAAATTCTCTCTTCTTCATCATTCTTGGTGATCTCAGAGTTCACCACCACCAATGGTATTCCTCTAATCCTCAAGAAAAAGCTTACTACTTCTACTTTAATATCTTGACCTCTAGCAATTGGTGTAGTTCCCTACTCGTATCCCTAATCGTCCTGAGGATGAATCCAACATCCTAGACCTTTTCATAACAACTAATCCTTGTCCTTATTCTGTTAACTCTTTCCTCTTCCAGATTCCTCCCATCACTTTCTTTATCTAGTATCCTGCTTTATTTGTTCAGGTCTTCCGCAAGAAAAACCCCCGCTTATCCGCAAACTACGAGGAACGTAATTGGCGTTTTATCTTTTTTTTATTGCTAAACTTATTATGGCTGTGTGCCAATTCTGTGAGATAGTTTTCGAAGTTAAATTTTCTGAGTTAGCTATTTTATCTACTGAACAAAATCTAAGTAAGACCATAGAAACAAAGATAATAAAACATTTTTAGATACTGCAAAATCGATGAGAATACTTTTTTAATTAATATCAAATAAAATAATTCTGATAAACATATTCGGCAAGGAGTAATCTTATATCAGAATCCGTATATTTTTATCAACATAATTGGCCGTCTAAATTTTGTTCAGAAATTTAATATATATATATTATATATATATATTATATATATATATATATATATATTATATATATATATATATATATATATTATATATATATATTATATTATATTTATAATATATATAATATTATATTATATAATATATTATATATATATATTAATAAAAGTTTTTTAAAAAACATCTGCGTACATAAATTGAAAGACTCTAATGTTAATAGATGGAAATTAACAGATTTTAAAATAAGATTATAAATTACTTTATTTAAAATTTTATAATAAGTTAATTTTATTATTATATATATATATATATATATATATATATATATATATATATATATATTATATATAAATATAATATATATATAATATATATATATATTAAATATATATATATTAATTTATAATATAGTATATATATATATATATAATTATATTATATAATATATTATTATATATATATATATATTATATATATATATATATTATAGTATATTATATAATATAATTATATAATTTATATATATATATAATATATATATATATATAATATTATATACTATATATATATATTTATATATATATATATCTTACATATATATTATATATATAATTATATAATATAAATATATATATATATATATATATATATATATATATACATATATATATATATATATATTATATATATATATATATATTATATATATATATATATATATATATATATATATATTATTGAAATTAAATTTTTTCTAATTTTTTTACTCTTTTCTTCTCGTTCATTAAAAATGTTCTGATTGTTTTTGCTTTTTCCCCAAAAGAAGTAATTGATCTTAATGTTCTGGGATTTTCTAATATAAAATATTGAATTGCATTCTTATCTGTAATAATAATAATGATAATAATAATAATAATAATAATAATAATAATAATAATAATAATAATAATAATAATAATAATAATAATAATAATAATAATAATAATAATAATAATAATAATAATAATAATAATAATAATAATAGCTGAAAGGCCAATCTCTTTGGCTGCCTGTTTTCCTCTAATTCAACTCTAGGCGATTCTGGCAACCCTCCTCTTCCTCCTTCACCTCTCAGTTGTCCCAGGCCTTTAATAATGATTATATTTGATAAGTCGAGCAGCCCGGATGGCATTCCTCCCCAAGTTTTGAGGGAGTGTGCTTCTGTGCTGGCACCATCTTTCGTTTAACTATATTATCTATGCCTCAATTCTAGCACTTTTTCTTAGCGTTGTAAACGGGCTTATGTTCCGAAGAAAGGCAGCCGCTCTGATCATTCTAACTATCGATCTATAGATCTCACTTGTACTCTATCTAAGATATTTGAAACCCTTCTTAACTCTCATTTCTTAAATCATTTGGAATCACATTCTCTTCTTTCCGATTACCAGTAATGCTTTCGACGCTCAAGATCTTCTATACTTTCCCATCCAACCTCTTTATGCTTTTCTTCTATACTTTCCCATCCAACCTATTTATGGTTTTCTGCCATTAGGAACTATAGGGAGACATGTGTGGTGGAGCTGGGCATAGCTAAGACATTTTAAAGGGTATGGCACCCTTCGCTACTTTCCAAGCTCACCTCCTTTGGGATTCCTCCTTCTCTTTGCTTACTTATATCTAGCATTCTTTCAAAATATCTCAATATCGGCTGTTCTTGATGGGGCGACTTCTTCTTCCTTTTCCCTCAATAGTGGTGTTCCTAAGGGTTATTTATTATCTCCTACTCTATTCCTGTTTTTCTTTGATGATCTTCTCAGTTCCTCATCTAACACTATCCCTCTAAAAACCGATTGCCCGACCCTCCATTTTTCAACTCTTTTCAAATCTGCTCCCACTTTTGCTTCTAAAATTGCCTCTCGTCTTAATCTTTCCGATTCTATTTTCGCTGATTTGGATAGAATTTCCTAGTGGGGTCATCTCAACACCTTCTGACTTTCCTATCTCTTTCGATGATTCTCTTGTCTCTCCAGTTGACAAAATAAACATTCTTGACATTAGCGTAAACAAAAAATGTCTTGAAGTCTCGCATCACAATGGTTGATAGGGAGACCTCAAAGAAGCTGGAAGTCCCTTACAAGGGTCTCCTTCACCGGTGTATGGAGTATTGCTCTCATATCTAGGGGGCTCTAGTTTCACCCTGCTTTTGGACAGTTTCGAGCAAAAGGCCAAAAGGCTTATAAACTGTTCTGTATTTTCCAATTCACTTGGCCCTCTACCTGTTTGCGACGTGATGTTGCGGTTTTGTCTCTTTTCTAAAGGTACCACTGCGGCATGTGCTCGAAGGAACTGATCATTCGCGTATCACTACCTTTAAGACACCTTCGTAGCACAAGGGGTGCAGTGTTTGCACATGAGCTTTGCGTTGACATTAGCAACTTCAGGCTTGTTCGCTTTGGTGCTTCCTTCTTTCCAGTCACCTCTGTTCTGTGAAATTCTCTTTCCTCTTCTGTGTTTAAGGCCCGGGTCTGTGGTCATCAGTGAAATTTGTGTTAAATGACTTATTTTATTGCTCTAACGCTCTTTCCTGGAATAGGGCTCTGCTCGTGAGCGGTAATAATAATAATAATAATAATAATAATAATAATAATAATAATAATAATAATAATAATAATAATAATAATAATAATAATAAATAATAATAATAATAATAATAATAATAATAATAATAATAATAATAATAATAATAATAATAATAATAATAATAATAATAATAATAATAATAATAATAATAATAATAATAATAAGCTGAATTGAGGTAATTAAGATTTAAATATTTACAAAGTAAAAAATTTTTAACCTTTAAAAAAATCTACTAAATTGATTTTAGAAATAATTAGAAATAAATAGAAGTAGAAATAAAGTTTATAAAGACACAAACCTGGGAAACAAACTGAATTATCAAGAGCCTTAGAGAATTTCGTCTTGACAAGGATTTTATCCTCTTCATTCCATTTATGATATTTTCTTTTTTTTACATTTGTGTTAGTGTATAAGTCAAAATTATCATCTCCAAGTTCAGATGTTTCAAGGTCAGTGCCTGCAAATGTATTTTAAAAATTGGAAATGTAGTCTAAATATTTTTGTGTTCGTAATCTCTAAAATCTGAACACCTCTTGCTATCAATTAAATCACATAAAATTTATCTTAAATACATCTTTTACAGTAAACCACATTTAAATTTCTCGAATTTCACAATAAAAAATTAAATAATTTTGAACTGAACATTTCTATTACAATCATTTTACAAAACTAATTTCTAACACAAGAAATATAAAAAACGGTATAATCTCCATATTCTCCATCTCTTTCACATAATCGATTTTTACATTTCATCTGTTTGCCTAGCTATATAAATATTTAATAAAGTAAAATAAAAATAAATGCCACGCATTTTGAAATTTTATTTCAAGGAAAGTAATTGAATAAATTATTGAAAATAAGGTAAAAAGTTATTTAACTATTGTCTAATAGTGAAGGCTAACTTTTTTTGAAGTTAGATGCGAGAGATTTCGTCCGATAGCCAGATAGTTTCACTTTGAGTTCCACAGAAGGATACATATGCAAACTAGGTAATAAAAGCAGAGAGTAGAAGAATCTTCAGAGAACATTACATTATAATAGTAAGAAGACCAGAAAGAAATAGTAGGATATGTATTTCTGGAAACTATCTAATCTGGAGTATAAGATAAGGTCTGAGTGAGTTAAGCTATGAAAAGTTCGAGACAGCTGCGGAGCCATTTCTCGGTCTAAAATAACTATTTATAATAAAAAAATAATCAATATCTTACTCTCTGAAGTAGAGGTAGGAGTTGAAATATTTTCTGTTAAACTATTCTTATCTGATTTCGAACCTAGAACCTGAATCTCACCCTCAAAATGTGATTGAAATGCAACTTGTTCTTCGTTGGAGGTAGCTTCATTCAAAGATGGGGTTTCATTAGTGGCTGGAAGGTCAACATTATCATCTCCTAGTTCAGATAAGAAGCAAAAAGTTTTTAATTTATTAGGACTTATAATAATAATAACTGGTATCTTTAAACAATGTTCCAAATTTTGTTTCTAATAAATATATTTACAGACACATACCCATATAAAAGTGTCAAAAGGTGAATTTTCAAGTTCCGTTAGAGCTTTTTCTCCATGTGATGTAACGTATATCAGTTCACTATATCTCATATACTTCAAATACAATTTTCTTAAATGTTCTGGTAGATTCAGACCATTAAAAATTGTAGCAACATGGTTACGCATTTGATCACCGTTTATTTTCTTCTTTAATTTTGCCGCTTTACACACAGCATGACATTCGTACCATCCTGATGCGTGATTTGTTGTAGTTAAACCTGAAAAATCTCAACTTCAATGAATGCAAAATAAAATCACAGATTATAATTAGAAAGTCTATACCAAGAAGGGAAGAGGTAGGTTTGTGATACAAAGAGGTAGTGAAACCTAAAGGATTATGCTGGACCCAGGATCAAGGAAAGGAAGAATGTTATTGATTCATCTTTGCGTTTGAAATGGATGTTAGGATGCTTGGAGTTAATATATGAGAACAATAGGTCTGAATAAGCTTTATAATGAAAAATTAGAAAACAATCATCGATATAGCGAGGCTAAATGAGGGGTTTGAATTCAGGGGGGTAATTGTAAAGCTAAGACGATTCATGATGGTAAAGGAAAGTGTTAGCATAGGTGGATCCTAGGGTTGGGCGGAGGCCTGTTGTTTGTAATATTTATCATCAAAAGTAAATAAAGTATTAATGGTATCTAAGTTAAGAAATTTATTGAAAAGAGAGGGGGTTAAATTGAGGGAGGCTGAAATATTAGGGTTATAGGAGTTGGCTATAATATAAGAGGTTTCAGAGACAGGGAAGATGGTAAAAAAAAGATTCGTTTTAAAAACTCGGTTCCCTAGGAACAAACTAATTTCATATATATATATATATATATATATATATATATATATATATATATATATATATATATATAAATATATCTACATTTATAGATAGATATATATATATATATATATATATATATATATATATATATGTATTTATATATATATATATATATATATATATATATATATATATATATATATATATATATATATATATATATATATATATATATATATATATATATATATATATATATATTTATATATATATATATATATAATATATATATTTTAAAGATTATAAATACCTGATGAAGGGAAAGCGTATTTGTTTTCTGGGTTAATATTCGCCATTTTTCGAACTTCCAAATCCGTTAATTTTTCAATCAATGGAATTAAAACTTTAGGAAGGATTACTGTTACCAAACTATTATTGCCTTTACCATCGATAAAGGTAATAAGATTATCCTTTATTAAAATTTTATCGACCTCATCAGCATTTTTTTGAATACGTTGAAAATCCACCCATTTATAATTTTTCGCCTCTCTGATTTTTTCTAAAGTTAATCTGGTTGGTTCCTCGGACGTTCTTGCATTTAGGAAAGTTATAAAACAAACTGAAATTCTTCTTGCAATTCTAAAAGTATCTCTTGTCCAATCTTGTGCTTTTATTATTTCAATTTGTTCGAAAATATAATCTTTTATTTTTTTAACATCATCTTCGTTGGGCAGTTGTGAGGGCTTCCCTAGTTTACCGTTACGCATATCTCTTGCATTGAATTCGGAAGGTCCAAACAAAATCTTTGATTGATGCTTGAATTTTTTTTTGAAATCACTAAGCATTTTTATCATTACCTCATTTTTTTCAATGAAATAATTATATTCTAATCTTCTCAACAAATTCTTTATTATATATTTCATTTCCAGTAGAATGGAATGGTTTACATTGTGTTTTTTTGTTCCTAAATTTCTGAGCGCCTTTTTGAATATTTCAAAATAATTTGTATTAAAAATATCTTTCGTCGTCAGTTTTTTTTGCTCTCGTTTCCCTAAATTTATAAACGTTGCAAAAAGACGTCCTAATAGTCTCATTTTTGACCGGGTTTTAATTCTTATTGATATTAGTTTATTTGGATGTGACTGGACTCTCTGGAACATATGTTCACCGAAATCCAAAATAATTTTATTATTGAGGACGTATTTCATTTCTGGAGCATCTCTTATTTTTCTAAATTTTGCCAAAACCTCTTTCTGAAATAACTCATCAAGTTCTGTTTCTGTTTCTGTTTCTGTTTCTGTTTCTGTGTCTGTGTCTGTATCTGTGTCTTTGCTTTCGGGAACAATATTTGGTACTGGTATTGAAGAAGAAGCTGAACAATTCCTTTTGTGACTATAAAATGTATTTTTACCAAATGTCCCTAGGCAATCTCGACAAAAAACTACTCCATTGT
>JABUQX010038277.1:57500-60000 GCA_015478945.1 Trachelipus rathkii
ACACCAGAAATTTGTAACTTAATAAAACAAAGAAACATCATTCGACAACAACATATACTCCAGATCTGACCGCACAAATAATCTCCTTAAATACTCAGAAAAGAACATGGCAAATAATAAAAAGCCTCCAGAACTCGCAGAACAGCACTCTACCCACAAGTGAAGCTTTAAGAGGACACAGCAATTCCCTCCCCTCCCCTAAACAACATTGCAACATCCTCGCTCAACGCTATTCCGACATATCCAATAAGCTCACACATGAAAATAATAGAACAAAACAACGCAACAAGAAGCCAACGCTAACCCCCCATTCTCTACACAAGAAATAAATAAACTCATTAAAACTATGAAAAAAAATCCTCTGCCACTGGCCCAAACATCTCTAATCTACACATAAAACACTTTGAACCTAATACTACACCACTCATCATTCAATAAATCCTGGTCTCTCAACTATATCCCTCCACTCTGGAGAAAAGCAATCATCATACCCAAATTAAAACCTAGAAAAGACTCCAACCTTCCGTCTTCATACCGACCCATATCCCTCTTCTCCTCTATGTGCAAACTAGTGGAGAAAATTATACTCACCAAAATTCAAACTTTCTTCCACTCCCCAAATCATCAACACGGCTTTAAAAAATCTCACTCGACCTCAACAGCCCTAACTAATATCACGCAAAACATCTTGAACGGACTAAATAAAACACACTCCCACAGAACAATACTCCTGGCCATATAGACCCATTAGTGAAGCCTTTGACTCAAATGCCAAGACACATTCTCGTAAAAAAATTCCCTAAGCTCTCACCTTCATAACTTAATTACAAAAAATATTATCAATTTTATATCTGGACACTGACTCAGAGTATGCAGCAAGCACCAAAACTCAAAAACAGTAAAAATTAAGTGATTTTCATGGGAGCCATCCAACCCCATTCCTGTTCAACACATATTTACAGCAGATATCCCTACTAAACCCACAATTCAAAAACTAACTAACCTATGCAGACCATATAACTATAACCATATCAGACCCCTCAGTACCCACTGCCACAAACCTCGCTCAGACTTACCTAAAGCCACCTAGAAGCCTGGTTATCATCCAACACAATGTCAGCCTCAGCTAAGAAATTATCTATTACCTTGATCATCACTGACAGACGCCAATCATCCTTCCATCCACAAGTAACCCTAAATAACTCCACCATTCCCCTAAACAAAACACACAAAATACTCGGACCTTACTAACCACCACTATGCTACACCACACATTTCAAATATCACTTGCATAAGTACAGCAGTAAGAAATTAAATGTCCTCTGAACTTTATCCCATCACAATTTCAGTAATGAAACAACCACACTGTCAACAACATACAAACAATTCTCTAGAACGACAATCAACTATGGATCGACAATCTGGCATCCACTAACCTTCCCCTCTAATAGAAATAAATTACAAAGAATACAAAACACCACCCTGCGTACATTAACAGGATACCTAAAAACCACCCCTATCCAGCACCTACATGAAGAAACGAAAAGAATACCAATTCTAGACCATCTTGATATGATAGGAACCCAATTCTACGCCAGGATTCTCGACCACTCTCACCCATGTCATAACCACCTACAAGAACACACAGTGCATCGTTTAAAATCCCCTCCCTTTTCTGCAGCCCTCTATTATGGCGAACTCTTTAGAACCCTTCCCATTCCCCAAATAACACTCCCTTATCAAAACATATTCATACATATTTCGTGCAACGATACCTCCACAACGGGCCAACAAATAGCCTCATTAATTACCCCCTCCCGATGCATCCCCCACACCAGGCACACCAAAATGCAAATCTCACTATCTAGACTGATGATATCCAGGCATCACCCGGACCTTCAATTAAGAATATGAACATCGATACAGAACACAACATCAGATCACCTCCCTAAGAGGAGCCCAGGGGCGAAATATATATATATATATATATATATATATATATATATATATATATATATATATATAATATATATTATCTTTTCTCTAAAAATATATATATTACATATATATATATATATATATATATATATATCTACTCTATATATATATATATATATATATATATATATATATATATAACTACCATTTTTCGGACAAAACGTACCTTTTCTAGAATCAGTATATTCATCTATATATGAAGGTCTTTTGTTGTTTTGCATAATTGCTTCCTTAGCATTTTTCAACTCATCGTGTAGGGGAAGTATAAGTCTCGTTGAATTGGAAGCCATTTTACAATCTATTTCAAGGAAAATACAATTATGTAATATACCATAAAGGAAAATTTTTCCATGCAATACACAGATGAGAGAGAGAGAGAGAGAGAGAGAGAGAGAGAGAGAGAGAGAGAAGAAAAAAAGAAAGAGAAAGAGAGAGAGAGAGAGAGAGAGAGAGAGAGAGAGAGAGAGAGAGAGAGAGAGAGAGAGAGAGAGAGAGAGAGAGA
>JABUQX010038277.1:65000-69866 GCA_015478945.1 Trachelipus rathkii
AACACTTGCTAAATCGCTCACCCAGGCGAGATGTTGACATTAGTTCTCGAGCCGTCTGGACCCCAATATTTTCTAACTGATTGTTGCATATAGAGATATTAAAAGCATCATAATATGACGTTTTCTATTCATCGTTGAAAATACTATAGTGAAGGGGCTCATCAGCGTACTAGCTGTTTTTAGTGAAATATTAAAGTAAGCAATCTTCTCTAACATAGCAAAGATAAGTAAAAATCATTTTCTCGTCTCTTCGACATTAGCGCGTGCAAATGTGTTCATAATGGTATAGTTGAACGTAATCAATGTCAAATACCCAATGAAAAGAAAATCCCTGTATTGGAATGGCAATTTTGGCTTAATCAAACACTTCAAGACGCATGATAATAGGAAAGGTGGACTGGGAAAGGGCAGAGAAAAACAGGAAACTTCAGGAAAGGAAAAGGAGACAGTTTGACATTTGGTAAGGATGAGACACAAAGATACTCAAAAATGTGTAAGTTCAGTAGAATTATCAGGCAGTGAGAGTGATGTGCTAGAAGAAATCATTTTCCTTAGAATCAGAAGAAATGGAAGAATGTCACCCTCAAGAAATAGGAAACCAGTATCCCTGAGTTGTGTACAAAAGCATTAGAGAGGACAAATGTGAGCAATAGAGATGCATATCTCATAGTTAATGCTGCCCTCAAGGACCTCGGACTTCTGTCACCAAAAAACGTTGTTGATCCAAGTAAGTTACAACGCCAAAGAAAATACTGGAGAGACAAACAGTCAGAGGAGCATTTGCTGCAACACAGAGGTATGGTCTGCATTGGTTTCGATGGAAAAATAGATGAAACACTTGTCGATACTGGAGGTGTGCGTAGAAAAGTTAGAGAAGAACATTACGTGCTAGTGTCATTTCCAGATGCATGTTACATCGATCACGTTAGCCCTAACTCAGGAAGATCTCGAGATGTATTTAATGAAATTCTGGGTATTATTGAACGAACAAGATCTACAGAGACTTTAAGAGCAGTGATTTGCGATGGAACTCCTGTGAATACAGGTAACAAGAATGGAATAATCACACTGTTGGAGTTACATCTTAAAAGACCACTTCAATGGCTCATATGCATGTTGCATTTTAATGAGCTGCCACTCAGGAAGTTATTTAGTGTTGTTGATGGGAAAACAACTGGCCCATCGTCACATGAAGGACCTATAACCAAACTGCTCTCATTTGATCCTCAGACCAAACCCATCATTAATTTTCAACCAATTCCAGGCTCTGTAGTTTATGTTCCTGAAACAGTTACGAAAGATCTAAGTTCTGACCAGCTGTATTTATAAAAATCTGTTTATTAATTCAGCAAGGGGGTACAAAATGCAGATCATAATAATATGCGGTATTTGAAAACTGCACAGCCGGGTGCCTTAAGCCATGCAAGGTGGCTAACTAAAACTAACAGACTGCTTCGATTGGCCGTGACAACAGAATCCGCATCTGATGATCTGAGGCGTTTGGTATGATTCGTACTGAACTTCTATGCCCCCATATGGTTCTTTATCCGCTTCCATCCCTTCTGTCAAGATGGTGCAAAGAATTTTCACTTTATGGTATCACAGTATCAAAAACTTTCTCATGAGGATCAGAACATCATTTCTCCAGTGCTCCTAAACAACTCCTATTTTTGTCATCAAGAAAACTTGTTGCTAGCTGGTGTTGCAGATGAACACTTGAAACCAGCGAGAAAGATTTTCGTATCATGGATTCTTCAAGCAAGAAGAAGAATTTCCCTCCACCAAGATGTGCAAGTTCGCTGCGATAAAGGCAGCAAACGTCCAATCACCAACCCCACTTCACCATGGAACTGATAGACAGGGAGTACTCCTATCACCCCCACCTCTTCTTGATGATATTAGTGATAATTTTGGTTAGTAATCAGCAAATTCTCCTACCAAAGTATCCCGTGTCATTCGGTCGATGTTGAAAGAAATGTCAAAGATGTTTCCGCTGTTTCTAATAGGGTCGTTGGTCATACTTCTCGACATGGTGCAATACTACAAACCAAACATTCTCGAATCGAAATACCTTCAGTACAGACAAAATCTGATTTTCCATGAGATTTTGTACTATGCAGATTGTTTAGCATGTAAGAATGTAAAGAATTTAAGCTATACTGTATATCTGGCTAAATATATTTTTGTTTTTTTTTTTTAAATAAAAAGATTCATAGGAAAAGTTGGGGGTATGAAAACAAATATTGAAAATTTACTTTTTAACACATTTCAGTTTGTATCTGAAGTGAGAACCAAAATAAAGTTGTTTCTACACTACAACTTTTGTATGTTTTCAACCCAGCTTAATATAGTAATATATATATATAATATATATATAACATATATATAACATATATATAGATATAAATATATATAACTTATATACATATATATATATATATATATATATATATATATATATATATATATATATATATATATATATATATAATATATATATATATATATATATATATATATATATATATATATATATATATATCCCCTCTCTTAATATATATATATATATATATATATATATATATATATATATATGTATATATATATGTATATATATATATATATATATATATATATATATATATATATATTATATATATATATATATATATATATATATATATATATATGTAAAAATATATATATATATATATATATATATAATATATATATATATAACATATATATATATATAATATACCAACTGCTATATACTGTGTGTAAGTAATATATGTATATATATATATCTTATATAATATATATATATATGGGTATATATATATATATATATATATATATATATATATATATATATAATATATATATCTATACTATATATATATATATATATATATATATATATATATATATGTAGTATATATAATACATGTAACAACAATAGTATATATATGTATTTGCTGTTTGCTCAACAGTATATGTCTATATGTAATAATATATATATGTATAGCAATATATGCCATATATAGCATATATATATATGTATAGCAGTAATAATATATATGTATAATAACAACAGCCAATAATAACAACAGCTAATATAACCCATATATATATTATATGTATAATAATATGCTGCCTGTTTATAATAATATCAATAATAATAATATATATATATATATATGTAATAATAACGTATATATATATATATGTAGTAATATATGCTTCAACAATAACAACAACCAGCAACAATAGCCAATAACCAATAGCATAATAGCCAGCAACAACCAACCAGCCAGCAGTATAACTATATATATATCTTCTCTTATATTCAGAGAGATTGGGAGTTCTTTAGAAATATATCACTAATTCCAGCCTTTTTTCACAATCTCCTCAGAGATGCTCTGCATTAGATGAAATTATTGGGAGATTATTTGGAGACTGTTAAAACAAAATAGATTTTAACATTCGAACTTTTAACATGGTTTTTGAACGCAGAGAGCCACTGTTAGAGTGCTTTGAAAAAAAGTCGAAACGAAAGCAAACAACGAGGAAGAACACGAGAGCAGGAGGTTTGCAAAGACTATTGACTACTGACCCTACTTTTGTATTTTGGCGCACCGTTTTTCGCCATATAATGCAACACGTAGGTGCTTCATATATAATAAAAATTCAATCAAGAAATCCAGACATAGTTCTCATAAAACAAGCTGTGAGTGAACTACAATTAGAATTAGTTTAGATTAGAAACAGTATGACCACCATAATGGACTACCATAATTGAGGAACGTATGATGTTTGTGAGGTGAAGAGAAGAAGATCGTTAAATGCTTCCAATTACTACGAAGTTAAAAAAGCTGCTGAGTATGAAGTATATGACATAATAATATCTCAGGAGAGGCTTTCGTTTAGTGATCATCTAGTATCAGCTCAACCTTTCTAGCGTGAACACTTTAAATTTTATAGAAGCTCTTGATTCTTTTAACTACATTATGGAAAAAGGAACAGATCAGACTTTTGAAGAAACATTAAAGTTGCTAAAAATTTTAATAACTACTCCAATGTCATCTATTGAAGCTGAAAGATGCTTTTCTAGATTAAAAAGAATTAAAACCGTTATTCGGAATACAATGGGACAAGATAGACTGAATGCCCTCGTTGCGCTTGCAACTGAAAGAGATAGTCCACAAATGTTTTTTTAACATCTTGTGATTGATTAATATGCAAGTCAAAAAACGACAAGAATGGACTTCAGCTACAAATTATCAAAAAATTTACAAATTTAATTATAAAGTAAGCAATTTATTATTTTCATATTTTATTTTAAATCATTCGGAATAGGTAACTTTTTTTATGTAATTGTGTTACCGTACGAAGTAGAATAATGCCAGAGGTGGCTAACCTTTCGTAAAAAATGCGATATATATATATATATATATATATATATATATATATAGTATATATACATATATATGTATATGTATATATATATATATATAATATAACTAACTTCTTTCATATCTTCTTTAATAATAGAGAAAGGTGCTAATAATAATATAATAATAGCAATTGCTCTATATGTATATATATATATATATATATATATTTATATATATATATATATATATATAACAATAACTATATATATATACTTTAACATATAACTATGTATATATATATATATATATATATATATATATATATATAATATAACATAATATAATATATATATATATATATATATATTTTATTTAAATAACATATAGTCATACTGATATATATATATATATATATATATATATATATATATATATATATATATATATATATATATATATATATATATAT
>JABUQX010038278.1:0-2500 GCA_015478945.1 Trachelipus rathkii
TCTTAATTATAATTTTTAATTATTATTATTATTATATATTATTATTATTATTATTATTATTATTATATTTTATTATATTAATTAATTATTATTATTATTATTTAAATTAATTATTATTATTATTATTTCTTATTATTATTATTATTATTATAATTATTATTATTATTATTATTATCATTATTTTACATTATTATTATTATTATTATTATTTTTATTATTTATATTATTATATATTATTATATTATTATTTTATTATTATATTTTATTATTATTATTATTATTATTATTATTATTATTATTAATTATTGAATTATATTATATTATTATTTATACAATAACTTAAAACACCAGAATTACATTAGTATTAAATAAAAACATAAATTAATAGTATAATTAGTTACAAGAAACTATGTTCTTTTTAATATTTTACACACAGTATATCTATATATATATATATATATATTATATATAATATAATTATATATATATATTATATAATATATATATATATATATATATAGTATATTTATATATATATATATATATATAATAATAATATATATATATATATATATCAGGCGCGGTTTTTACGGGGAAGCACAGGAGGAACGGGCCTCCTTAAAGAAAAAATAAAAAGCAACTAATGTAATAAAATAATTCAAATTACATTTAGTTACTAATTTAAATATAATGTTTAAAATGTATACAAGAAAGCTAAACTTTACATTTTAGATCATTTCTTCTGCTTGCGAAACATTTTTTCATCTCCAGGATCATTGACTGGAGAAGTTTCGATTTGTGCCTCCAAGAAAAAGCATAATTATAATGCCTTTCCAAAACACGGTTGTCATGGCATACGGTAAAGAACACCTTATTTTATGTTTGTTCTATTTTGACGGATTTTTCCACAACGCCTCCTCTCGAAAACACGTCCATAAAATAACTGCCCAAATTTGGCACCTCACTCGATTAAGTAGATTGCCCTTGCATTAAATATGTGAAACAACAAAATAAAGAAATACTAATTTTTTTAAAAAATTAAATAAAAAATAAAACATTATGTTAATAATATATATATATATATATATACATAATATATATATATATAATATATATATATTATATAATATATCTAATATATATATATATATATAATATAGTAATATATATATATATATTTATTTATATTGATATTTTATTATTATTATAATTAATATATATATATAATATATATATATAAATAGTATATATTATATATATATATATATATATTATATATATATATATAATATATAGTATATATATGAGAGAGAGAGAGAGGAAGAGAGAGAGAGAGTTCATAAGAGCAGTGTCCATTGTAATAGAGACCGGATTGCCAAGGTGTAAGAAGCGAAGGAAAAAGTCCCAGATTGGGGACTCATGCGGGGACAACGCTAAGTTCGAGCACGTAAAGATTTTAAGTGTGATTAGAGGCTGTATTTTGGATCACCCTGTCAATCAGTCTAGGTTTAACTCTAAACTGCAAGGTAGATAGCCATCCTCCCTCATGATGAAACTGTGTTGTCAATAACATTAAGAATGCATACGTGGTTTTGTAATATGCTGAATTATGGAAACTACGATGAATATAACTGGTTTGCAAGGTTTTTGGATCACGCACAGTGCAGGATTAAAAGGAGAGTAGTATTTGACTCTTGAAACCAAAGTGAATTGCCGGACGGACAGGTATGGTAGAACTATAAGATGGTTAAAGAGAAACTTTCTCCGGTTTTAAATTATTGTAGGGTTGGTAACTCGTGGGTACGAGTTATCCTGGTCTGTTATTATTTTGCAACATTTTAATCAAGCAGGTTACGTGACAAGTTGGGGCAATTAACACGTGTATATTTTCAAGGTTTATGTTTGTAAAATGTGTTTTCAAGGTTTATGTGTTTATATTTTCAAGATTTAGGTTTGAAAAATGTCGTACTCATTGAGCGTGAGTACGTGATAACCTGGTTTATTTTTGTTCAAGATTTGAAATATGTATTTGTTTTGTCCTGGTTTTCATGTGATTTAGCTTTAATGGAATTTACATTATTGATATGAGATTGACAAGCTGTAATGTTAAAAATTAATCTATAAAGTCTTTTACTAATGGTGTTTACAGTCAAGAAAGGAAATTGTCATGTATGAATTATTGAATTGAATTATAATTACAAAAATCTTTATTTATTATTAATACCTCCGCGTTGGAACAGCAGACAATAAGGAAAAAGAATCTTTCAAACGGTTAATATATATATATATATATATATAATATATATATTATATATATTATATATAATTATATATACTATATAATATATATATATAATATTCAGTATATATATATATATATATATATATATATATATATATATATATAATATCTATTATATATATATATATATATATATATATAATATATATATATATATTTTGAAGTGCCTCCCCATGTTAACGAAGGCAGGAGCCGCCA
>JABUQX010038279.1:0-5000 GCA_015478945.1 Trachelipus rathkii
GGAAAAGCTCAGACCAAAATTCAGTAGAGATTTTTCTGTATGGCTAAGATTATGGTCAGACAAATTTACCACATTATCCAAATCTCCGAAAGCACACCACGGACTTATGCGGAAAAGATAGTTTAACTTTCTATTATGAGAAGCCTAGTTCCAAAAACTGTTTATATACCAAAAAACGAACCTTTCCCTATTATACTAAAACAGATTCTTATCAACAAAATTCAAGGGATAAAACACACAATAAAAGAAAAATTTAGATATAATTCCTGGAATTTTCAAAAACTGCAACGGACCTTCTATCAAAGATTTGATAATCATAGTTTATTCACTGACCTTTTGGATTATGCCTATGATATAAAAAATAAAAAAATTAACCTTAGAAAAGCTTCTCATAATAGAAAGTTAAACTATCTTTTCCGCATAAGTCCGTGGTGTGCTTTCGGAGATTTGGATAATGTGGTAAATTTGTCTGACCATAATCTTAGCCATACAGAAAAATCTCTACTGAATTTTGGTCTGAGCTTTTCCTTACCCAACCCCGATCCTTGGATAAACCAAACTTTAAATTACAATAAATGGAAAAGTTTTAACAAAGATAAAGATTTAAACTATGACATACTATTTGGAATAATTTTAAAGTTACAAAAGGACTTTATGGAACATTCTGGATTCCCTAAATGATTTTTTGATGCCTTATACAACCTACAAAAAATAGAAACCTTATAACTACTATGAATGTGAATGAATATGTCAGAAAAGCACACAACTTATTAGATGACAATAATACTTACAAAAAGCTCAATAAAAACCCCCTAAAAAACTCCCAACAGCAATTTAATAAAATTATCTCCGAAACTTTCACCACTCAAAAAGACCTTCAAAAGAAATTTAAAGCATATATACCAAATTTATCAAAGTTTTATGCATTGCCAAAGCTCCACAAAGAAAATATCCCATTGAGACCAATAATTTCCAACATTAATTGCACTACTCAAAATTTATCAAAATGGATTGCCAATATACTGAAACCACTAATAGGAAATATATCAGGTTCGCATTTAAAAAACTCTGAACAGTTTATTCAACGCATCAAAAATATAACTTTTTCAGAATTTCAAATACTAAGTTTCGACGTGACGTCTCTTTTTACAAACGTACCGATTGATTTCACATTAAATTTGCTAGAAAGATATTTAAATCAAAAAAATATCATACTCCAACCTAATTTCAATATAATTAAAAAACTCATAAATTTAACATTGAATCAGGCATATTTCTCGTTCCAAGACGAATACTACCCTATAAACAAATATCTGGTTTCTCTATGGGCTCCTCTCTATCTCCAATCATGAGCAACATCTTTATGGAACTAATAGAATTTTATTACATAACTCCAGAATTTCCCACAATAACCTGGTTAAGATACGTCGATGATGTGTTTACAATAATATCAAAGAATTTAAACATCGATACTATATTAAACTTTATTAATAATATACACAATAATATAAAATTTACAGTGGAAAAATCAATAAATAATCAGATAAACTTTTTAGATCTTCAAATAAACTGGAACAAGAACCAATTTCCAACCTTTAAAATTTGGAGAAAATCTACATTTAAAATATCATACATTCATTGGTATTCAAATCATGAAATTTCAATAAAATTACAACCTTAAGTAATCTGTTCCTGAGGGCATACAAGCTCTGTAGCCCTGAAAATCTGCAACAAGAAATAAAATTACTAAAAAATAGCTTCCATAACTTAAAATATCCTGCAAACTACATAAATATAGCCTTACGAAAAGCAAAGAATAAATATATGAATATCAATACCACCACCAATGATGACTACTCTAATGTTTTACCAATACCAAACATACAAATAAAAACAATTAAAAAATATATACCAGATTCGATAAAAACAGTTCTCTAATAGTTTGATTTTAATACGCATGCTAATACCTAGAACCAACAATACAAATAAAAATGCAGGAATATATAAAATTAAATGTATAGATTGTCACAGCAAATATATTGGAGAAACGAATAACTTCACTATAAGATTCAACCAACATAAAAATGATTTACAACAAGATAAACAAAGTTCATCACTAGTAAAGCATAGACAAAACTGCAACCATCGTATAGATATAAATACTCCAGAAATAATTAAAACTATTCAAAATACAGAAATTCGCAAAATCACAGAATCATTTATTATAAGCAACTCTAACAACTTTAATCTACAACAAGGTGAAATCATCATTGACAAAATTAACAACAAATACTTAAAAGAATCCAGTTCACTAGTAAACCTTTTAAAAAAAGTATAATTCGATAATAGAACCAAGTAGCCAGAAAATTGGAAGTCGAAATTGCACCAAACTCTCTACAAGCTGCCTTAGTTCCTGACGAAGTGTGATGGATCGGATCCACGAAAGCTCGAACCTGTGTTTATATTTTAAAGAATATTTTAAATTACTTGTTTGTGACCTTATATTATGTATGTTTTATAAAGTATGTTCCATATAAAGTAACTCCTTCATAGTGTCTTCTTTATGTGGCAACCTCAAGGGAATAAAAAACTCAATATTCAATAGCTACGAGCAAAGTAGGCATTGAGAAAACTATATATATATATATATATATATATATATATATATAGTATATATATATAATAATATATATATATATAATATATATATGATATATATATATATATTATATATATATTATTCATAGTCTATATCTAAGTTTTATATATATATATATAATATATATATATAATATATATATATATATATATATATATATATATATATATATATATATATATATATATATATATATATATATATATATATATATATATATACTATATATATATATATATATATATATTATCACAGATGAATCTATAATGAAAAAGTTTAAGCTAGCTTTATTACCATTAGGAGAATGCTTTTAGTCAATTTTTTTAGTGAGGGATCTACTTTTTCGTAATTAAATTTAGTATTTTAACCATTCTTTATAAAGAATTGGAGTAATTTATCATCAAATGAATAGTTGTTTGGATTACAAAATATTTAGAGAAAACTTTTTGATTTTTGCAATAATATTTCATATTGTAAGTTTATTTTGAATAATTTTAAGAAAGATTGTAAAAATATTTATAACAATATACAAGTAAGCGTTTTAAGAGATAATGATATAAAAGAGCGAGCATTATACATATATGCGTTCATTCCTTGTTCATTCTTTGTTCGCCGCTCTTCGTATCAAGACTCTTGACGTGTATTACTTAAGTTTAGTGAGGATTAAAGGGTTTTGAATATCTATTCATTATTTCATTACTACGAAACCTTCCTGGTACAACTTTGGATTTACTGAAGGATAGTAAGAAGAAAAAAGGAATAGTAAGGACCTTAGAGAAGACTTCACTTATTCTTGAGGACCAAAAGAAGATTCAGGAGAAACTTAAGAAGAAAGTAAGGAGCTCATTATACAACGCTGAAGCTGCCTCGACGGGGAATTTAGGAAGAGCAGAAGCGCCAGAAGAATGCAAAAGCCAATAAATAAGCGAGCTGGGAAGTGTTCACAACCCAAACAGACGACCTCAGAAGGAAAGACCAAATTGGGGGGCCTGTCCGGGAGAGCTTCTGAAAGTAGAGAAGCGAAAACATAATTGGGGGCCTGTTCCGTGAATGATCAGTAATACACTGGAAATTTCAAACGAAAATTTGACTGGATACTTCTAACAAATTCACCGTCCTGACTAGAAGTGTTGTATAAACTTTGAAAAACTTACTTTAAAGAAATGGATTATAACTTGTTGCGTAAGTTATGTCAAGAGTTAGGTCTGAAGGGTAAAGAGGCCATAGACTTTATAGCAGAAGAAAGAGCTGCTGAGGCCGCGAGGCGAAAAGAAGAACGAGAGGCTATTGAGAAGAGAGCCGAGAGAGAGGCCCTCGAAAAAGAGAAGGAACGCATTGAAAAAGAGAAGGAACGCACTGAAAGAGAGAAGGAACGCGCATATGAGCTTAAGAAACTGGAATTCTTGCTGGATATGCAATCTCCTATAGAAGTAAAGGAAAGGATGTCAGAGAGAAACTTTCCATGTTCCGATTTAGAAAAGGAACGATTAGAATACAATGAAGTCGAGCCAGATTTTGTTGACACCGCCGAGGACTTTGAAGAAGTTACCGAAGAAAATGGTGTCGAAGTTATACAAGAATCTGAGACTTCGAGGAAACAGGAATGGTGCGGAAGAAGCGCCGAGTGTGAGGTTAATCAAGGAGACGCCCACGCGCGAGGAAATATAAAGGGAGCAAACCCACCGGACTGCACAATTGAGGAAAAAGCTGAATCGGCAGCGGTAGGAATTGAAGTAAAGAATCTAACGGGAGGGGATGAACCTCCGAAAATAGAAGATCCGCGTGATATTTTGAAAATTGACCGAAAGAGTTTGATACGATTACAGAAAGAAGACGTGTCGTTAAATCGGTATAAGGAACAACCAGAATGTAACGAAGTTGATTCAAATTTTGATGTCGATTTAGATTTTGATGACGCCGCCAAGGACTTTGAAGAAGTTGCTGAAGAAAGTAGTGTTAAGACAGAACAAGAATCCGAGACTTCGAGAGTACAAGAAGAGGATCAATGTAGAGTCAAACGAACACTGTCTCCTATTCAGTCAACGGATTACTCAAAAAGAGCTAGATCGGACACTGAAGAATTGGGAACGGAAAAAGAACCAAGAATCAATTCGACAGAAGTTGTCCTGGATTGGAACGAATCTGATTTGAGTTCAGAATTCAATGAAAAGACCCTGTACTTCGTAACTCCCTTAGTTACAGGAAACTCTGCCCACGTGCGGCGTGATGATAAGACAACCGACGGAATGTGTTGTAAAAAGAAATTGCAAGAGAAAGGGTCGGAGTTCGACAGAGTCACCTCTAACGTAGTTGACAGAAATCTTGGAGCCCACAGAAGTAT